>JAOANR010000001.1:25456177-25695966 GCA_030278955.1 Hygrophila difformis | reverse complement strand
ACTTTATTTTGATATGTATCTCTATGATAGATATGCATATCTTTAAGATAAAATTAATGTTTGAACTCAGAATATATAATTCTTATAAAGAGATTAATTATAAAGAAATTAATTATAACTTAAAAGGTTAATATAGGCAACACAATAAAAATATAGTTGCAGGATTTAGGTAGAGATTCATAGATTCATAGATGTGCATCTCACCTTTTTTTTTTTTTGGGGAAAAAAGAAGGGCCAAAGCCATATTATTCCAAACTTTACAAGTGCATCTCACGTTTTAATACTCTTGCTTATATTTTTTTTTTATTAATTTATTACTGGAGCATTTTGGATTTCTTTTTTTTTTATATATATATACATCATGAATGTCATTACTGGGTCGGTTGGTGTCGCTTCTAATCTAGTTGCTGAACTCCATGGCATTTTAAATGGCTTACAACGCCTCCTAGCCTTGGGGGTTGAGGATGTTATTTGTTATTCTGACTCCATTGAGGCCTTGCGAATTCTTCGGAATGGTACGAGGGACGAACATTGGCTTCATCCTTTGTCTCGGTCTATTGCAGATCTGGGTGCTCAGCTCCCTGGAACTCGTTGGTTCCATATTTTGCGTGAAGGTAATACGGTTGCTGATTCTCTTGCTAAGCATGGGGCGAGTATGGAAGAATTCTTCACCTCATGGGCTTTTCCTCCGGATGAGGTGTCCTCGGCGTTGGCAGCAGATAGGGCGGGAGTGTGGTTCCCGCGGTTTTGAGGGCCTTCGGGCTTCTGTTTCTTTGTTTTTTGCTTTTCTCTCTTCACCCCCCGTTCTGTAGTTTTTTTTAGTTTTTTCCTCTTTGCCGACGCTTGGCGTCATGTTCACCAAAAAAATGTCATTACTGGAGCATTTTGGATTTTTTTTTTTATATATATACATCATGAATGTCATTTATCCTTACTATCCATATATCTAATCTATATATTAATAAAACCATTAGTGAACAACCTATCCTATATTTAATGTGGTGTCTCCATTTCAAATTTCTAATTTTGATAGATTATCGCATTTTTTTATTTATTAATTTTAGATTTTCTCATTTATCTATTTATTCATTATAGATTTTCTAATTTTTGAAATATATAGAATTTCAATTTATATGGAATCCCACATTGTTCACTTTTAAAAAAATTTGAAAGATTTGAAATTTAAAAATATTTGAAACATTTTGAATTTTAAATTTATATAGAGTTTTCAATTCAATTTATATATTATAAATATAATTATATGTACTTATATCATTCTAATTGTATACTCCCTCCATATCAAAAAGATTTTTACATTCCCACTTTTCACCCAACCCGATAATTTAAGTTTTGTACAAGAAAAAATTCTAAAAGTTAAATATTTAAAAACTACACGACGAGACGAGTCTAACAAGATCTCACTTGGCTATATTTTAACGTATATAACTATGATAAAACTTTAAGTGAAAGTCTATGTATGAATAGTGTCAACTGTTCCAATGTCAAAATCTTTTTTATACGGATGGATTATAAATACTTCTTCAATATTCAAATACTTTTTACGTACTCATTTTTCACACAGTTCAATGTACATTATAAATCATGAATAACTCAAATTCAATACAAGTAAAAATTCTAAAAGTTCGATATTTAAAAACTACACGACGAGACGAATCTAACAAGATCTCACTTAGATATATTTTAACTTATATAACTATGATAAAACTTTAAGTGGAAGTCTGTGTATGAATAGTAGCACATTTACAAATGTCAACAATATTTGAATACAGAAGTAGTAATATGAATATATTTTATTATATTAAAAAATATACAAAATATTTATAATTATTAAGGAAATTGTGAAAATTCATATTATGTGAATATTTGGTTTACAATAAAATAACTATTTTCGTAACTATATTATAAATAAAATAATGGGGTGTATAAAGAGTTATTGGAGTGCGAATATATCCAGTATTAAATAAAGAAGAAAAATCAAATTTATTTAATCTATTTTTTAAGGAAGAATTTATTAATCTATGTTTTAACAGATTTGCAATTGACAGAAGAACAAATAAAAAAAAATCTAGCTTTGTTAAAAATCGAAAAGCTAATTGCTGCATATTCTATAAGTTTCAAACTTTTCTTTGGAATGCCGGTACCGGATAAAGTTTTACCGTCTGAAACAAAGAATCTACTAATACTAGAAGAGTCATATTATAATAAGAAAAAATGCTGACAGATTATACTAAGCTATTACCTTTGTTAATTGATGAGCGAAGAATATTCATAATAAGATAATGCCTGCAGTTGATAATGGTGAGGGTGGATTCTTTTTTCTTTACGTGATGGAACTGACAATATGTTTATCTGGAAACCATTATGTTCAGCCAGTGAAATAGCATCACTACTTATTCCAAGAGGTAGGACTGCACATTCTAGATTTAGTATTCCACCCGATTGTAATGAGAATTCTACCTACAAAAAAATTACCCAAAAAATTATGTAACCACTATCCTAATTAAAACAAAGCTCATTATTTGGAATGAAAAATCTTGATTGATAAAATGATTATAAGCCCATTTAATTTAACCAAATTTCCCATTCGATTTCAGAGGATAAAATTCTCACTCGCTGTTTGTTTTGCTATGACTATAAATAGAAGTCATTGTCAATCTTTAAAAAATGTTGGAATCTATCTCCCAGAACCAGTTTTTATAGTGGAATCGAAGCTTTAATAAGCAATTAAGATGGATTAACTCAAGATATACAATAATCAATGTTGTCTACAATGAAATTCATATATGCCAAAAAAATTGCAAAATGAATACTTCATGCAAGTGATGGTAATTGGTAAACTGGTATTGATGTGGAGATGTACAATCAGGTGTGACATTTCAAGATGATTTTCTTATGAACTATACGAGTCGACAATTGTTGAGAATATATATAGAAGTATAAATTGTACCACTTCAAATCCAGACATTTTTAAGGATGTTGCTAGACTGGCTCCTACAAATGAGATATTGATAAGATCAATGATGGCATCATTAAATATATGTCTGTATGCAAATGAAAATATATATCTCAATTCTAAAAATATTTGTCAAGATGATGAAAGTATATATAATGACGATGAAATATTTTCACCAGAATATCAAAGTATGATTAAGCTTTCAGGATTACCGAATCATGAAATAAAGTTGAAGGAGGACTGCATAGTCATGCTTCTTAGGAATATAGATACATCAAAGAAATTATGCAATGGAAGCACGTTGATAGTAAACAAGATGCAGAACTATACAATTAACGCTAAATAATTTTCTGAAACTATGAAAGTAGAGAATTCTTGATAGAAAGATTATAAGCCTACCGGATTTAACCAAATTCCTATTCGATTTTAAAGGAGAAAATTCCCACTTTGTTTTACTATGATTATAAACAATGTCAATGTCAATCTTTAAAGAATGTTGAACTCTATTTTTCAAAACCAATATTTAGCTTTGAACAATTATATGTTGTGATATCTCGTGTCACTAGCAAGAAAGGAATCAAAATTAATATTTAATTAAGATAGATTAACTCAATATACTACAAGAAATATTATTTACAATGAAATTTATATATATAAAAAATTTGCAATATGGATACTTGATATAGGTGATGGTAAAACCGTTATTGATTTTGAAGATGTAGTCAGATATGACATTTCCGGATAATATTTTTATAAACTCTACGGGTGATCCTATATAAGCTTTTTTTAGTGTACATATACAAATATATATTGCATCACTTCAAATATAGATATTTTTAAAAATAGTTGCTATACTAGCCCCTTCAATAAGATAGATTGATACAATTAATGATTGAATCATGGAATGTCTGTCTTCAAATGAAAATGTATATCTCAGTTCTAAAAATATTTGTCAAGAGGATGAAAGCTTAGATAATGACAATGAAATATTTTCATCGGAATATTTAAACACGATCAAGTGTTCTGGACTACTGAATCATAAAATAAAGTTGAATGAGGGTTGTATTGTCATTCTTTTTAGGCACATAGATCCATCAAATAAATTACGCAATGAAAGCAGGTTGATAGGAACAAATATGCGAAACCATATAATTGAGGTTAAACTAATTTTGGGAAACCATGAAAGTGGAAAATTCTTGATTGGTAGAATGATTATGAGCCCGTCTGATTTAACCAAATTTTCCATTCGATTTCAAATGAGACAATTCTCATTCGCAGTTTGTTTTGCTATGAATATAAAGAAAAGTCAATGTAAATCATTAAAGAATGTTGAACTCTATCTTCCAAAACCAGTTTTTAGCAATAAACAGTTATATGTTGCAATATCTCGTGTCACCAGCAAGATGACACTCAGAGTATTAATATTTAGTTAAGATGGATTAATTCAAGATATTACAAGAAATATTGTTTACAGTGAAATTTTTAGCAAATTGCATGGAAAAATGTCATATTATGCTTAATACTTATTTAAATTTTTTTAATTTTAAATAAAATTTCAAATTAATTGACATATAATTTATCATTTATTTTTATTGATCTGCTAGGTTTGTACAGGACAAACCACAAGAAAACGGTTTAATATGATTTTTATATTATTTTAAAATAATAAAATTTTAATTATCATATATTCTCTATTAGTTTCATATGATATAAGTATATATTATACATAAAATATATAATTATAGCCGTCGAGTCTCGACGGGCTACTTACTAGTCATTCCTAAATACGTTTTGATTTATACAGACTACATTATCTAATAAGTAATTACACCCTGAAATACATACTACTAACCAAACATAGTTGGTCTGAGTGTTATGGGCTCTGACAGCTTAAATAAAGGTCTCGAGTTCGAGCTTTTGTGTATGGGGAGGGAAAACCTTTCAATGCTCACCTAATTATCGAGAGATTAGTTTTAAATCTAATGTGGCCTGGGAAAAAAATTGGAGATTTAATTGAATTTAATATATTATATATTATAATATATAATGATCTATCAACTTAATTATCATTTAATAAGTACTATAACATTCATAAATACACTACTCCTCAAACTCATACCAATAATTGGAGTTTTAATTGAATTTAATTATCCCATACTCGTAATTAATATATAATGAACTACCCCATTTTTGGAGTTAGGCATTGTAACGCAAAATGATTTTTTGGCGTTTACGGTGTACCGGGTCGTTAACGCAAATGATTAATATATACTTCGTGTGTAATCTCTTTGAGAGAAAAAAAAACAAAAATGATAAGGTAACTCCATTTTTTATATTTATATGAAAAAACATTTAAGGGTTACATTGAAATCATGTGTGTTCATTGGGTTGTTTATGCAATTATTTTCCTTTATTTTATGTTATTTTTATCACTTTGGAGTTAAAAAAAATATATTTTTTTACGAGATATAATTAATAATGATAGTTTAGAAAAAAATGTGTATATTATATATGAATTATTTTAGAAAATATACTAAAAGAATTTTATATTTTAGCGACCAATTTTTTTTTTTAGCGACCAAAAAAGAAAAAGAAAAAGAATACATACAAATAATGGTTAAATAGGAAAGTAAAATATATAGCGAAGCAATTTGCTTTCTTAAACCATACTTTTTCGTTAGAAACCATTTAAACTTATACCCTAAATTAGTAAGGAATTTTCCTATTTTGAAATTTGGTTTTGGGTAAACTTGTACAAATTCAGCGTAAATAGACATATATACCCTCAAGGTACAAGTTGTCAAAGCACGAAAAGAGTACGAGGGGCGATGCATGGCAAATGCTAAAAAGATTTCTCAAAAGAGAAACGAAAGGGCAAACGACACAAACGACAAATATTTTAGACGCATGTTTTCCTGCTAAAACAAAACGCTAACAAACCACCTGCTCTCTGCTGCTCCTGCTTTTGCACTCCCTCCCTGCTTCTTCTGCCTTTCCCTCTCCCCCTTCCTCTTCCTCAGCTTTCGCACCTTTCTTTCTTCTCAGGTAAGCTTCAAAGTTCAAAGTTTAAACGCTTCCTCCGGTTAGAACCTTGATATTTTTTGAAATGTTGCTTCTATATGTATATATTCTTGTTCATTTAAAGTATGGATAATGATGATTTCACTTGTTGGGCAAAAAGTTTTTTTGGTGTATGTTCTCTCTGTTGTGACTTTGCCCTTTGTTTTGACGATTTTTTTGTTTTTTTTTTTTTTGTTGCTGATCTTGGTTGTTTCTGTGCTGTGTGGACGGATTGGTGGTTGATGGATGTATGGCTGTATATTGATGTTCTTAGATTTTTTTATTGTTTCTTTTAACATTGCGGTAGTGTATTTATTTATTTATTTTTATATATGGTCCTCTTAGTTTGGATTCTTTCTCTCTTTTCTATTTGTTGGCTTGCTGTTACTTAGACTAACTTTTTCTAAAAAACCCTTATGTTAAACGCCAAGAATGTTAGCGTTCTTGTTTCTTTCAAGGTTTTTGTTTCAAAATTATTTAAGTGTTCATTTGTTGTTTTTTTGTTTTGTTTTGTTTTGTTTTTTTTTTTAAAGTTTATTTTTCAGTGTTATTTCAACCTCAGGTAAGCATTCCTCTATGGATTCTTCAAGGAGAACAGGGAAAGAAGAGATGATTCAGCCGCTTCCGCCACCAACGCCGCTGTCTCCACGCCTCCCAATGGCTAGGCGTGGAATAGCTTCTAGAGGGCAGAAGATTCAGTTGTTGACTAACCATTTTAAAGTGACTGTTTCAAGGACTGATGAATTCTTTTTCCATTACAATGTGTGTATTTTACTCTTATTTTTGTGACAATTTCAGTCTCTTGTTTAATAACTCGTATACTTAATCCGGGCTTTCCTTGAAGGTTGAGATTGCCTATGAAGATGGGACTCCAGTCAGTGCTAAAGGGGTGGGCAGGAGTATACTAGACAAAGTATACCGTACTTATGGAGTGGAACTTGCAGGTAAAAATTTTGCATATGACGGCGAGAAGAGCATGTATACTGTTGGTCCACTCCCGCAGAATAGATTTGAGTTCATTGTGATCATGGAGGAGGTTTCGTCAAGCAGGTTATAGTAGTGTATTATTGTTGAGTATTTATGTTTAAATGGTAGATAAGAAAGTTTTGGATGAATAATATTTTGGATTGACAATTATATAGGGTATCTGGCAGGGGTGCAAGCCCCGGAAATGATGGTGATGATGATCAGAAATCTAAGAAAAAAATACGAACGCAGCCCCGCTCCAAAACATATAAAGTGATGATAAACTATGCTGCCAAGATTCCAATGAGAGCTGTTGCTGATGCAATCAGGGGAAAGGAGTCTGAGCACTTTCAAGTAGCTATCACAGTGCTAGACATCATGTTGCGTCAGCATGCTGCAAAACAGTAATTGTCATATCTTCAAAAATGTGTTTCCTGTGATCATGCCTTTTATTTGACACCTTTGTTCTTTGTTCTGAACAGGGGCTGCCTGCTTGTGCGCCAATCCTTTTTCCATAACCAGCCTGGGAACTTTGTTAAAATTGGCGGTGGTGTTAGAGGCTGTAGGGGAATTCACTCAAGTTTTAGAGCTACGCAGGGAGGTCTCTCATTGAATATGGGTAGGTCTTTTTCTCATTTCAAGTATTTGAACTTGAACCATAGTTGATGACTTGTCTTATTCATCAAATTAAGCTCTGTAATGATCAAGAAAATGTTTTGTGATTTGTATGTGTTGCAGATGTTTCCACCACTATGATAGTTAAGCCCGGCCGTGTTATTGACTTCCTGGTTGAAAATCAACATGTCGATCATCCTTCACGGATTGATTGGGCAAGGGTAATAAATTAATTCTTCCTTGCTTATTGCAATTGTATGTGGAAATCTGGAACTAATGTGGTCCCTATGATCAACTGGTCATACTTTTAAACTGAATTGTTTCCTCATTGGCAAACCAGGCGAAGAGGATGTTGAAGAATCTTAGGATCACAGTTGCTAACTCCAATCTCGAGCAGAAAATTAGTGGACTCAGTGATAAAATATGCAAGGAGCAAATGTGAGCAACGGATGTTTTTGTTATATTTTTTGGCACTCAAGTGTCTAAGATTTTGTTGTGCTTTATTTGGATTTATAGTTGTCACTATCAAAAGTTATAATCTTCTTTTCTAACCAGGTTCGTGCTAAAACTGAGAAAGGAAAGAGGCAGCCCACCAACGGAAGTTGACATAACCGTGTATGACTATTATGATCAATATCGAGACATAAAACTGGAATTCTCTGGAGATCTTCCTTGTATTAATGTTGGGAAACAAAAGCGTCCAACATACATTCCAGTTGAGGTTTGTTCTAAGTTGCGACCAAGGATTTACATAATCACTTATTTTCCTTTAACCTGTAGACAATTACAAGTTCATTTTCCTTATTTTTGTAGCTATGCAACTTGGTTTCTTTGCAACGCTATACAAAGGCATTGTCTAATCTTCAGAGGGCCTCATTGGTTGAACAATCCAGGCAAAAGCCCCAGGAGCGGATGAATGCCTTGAAACAGGTGAGGGCTTCAGTACATTTTCCTTTGAAATTTTCATTGTTTGTATTGTTTCTTTTAGCCTTTTAACCAGTATGATTTTCAATTCAGGCTTTGACAACCAGTAACTATGGTGATGATCCTCTTCTTCGATATTCAGGAGTAACAATTTGTGGAGAATTCACTAGCGTACAGGGCCGTGTTTTGCAACCCCCGAAGGTATTGTTGAACCCATTTTATGTATTATGTACGAAATAACATTCTTCTTCTAGGATTGAGATTCTTACCTTCCATTTGTTGTATTATTATAGCTGAGAGTTGGCAATGGCGAGGACTTTGTCCCTCGTAATGGCAGGTGGAATTTCAACAATAAGGTAACTTGTTTAAGAGTTCAGGCCATGTGCATGAAATTACTATTTTAGTAGCTCAGCATTGAATTTTTTTCTGGACAGCAACTTGTTGAACCAATGAAGCTGGATAGTTGGGCTGTAGTGAACTTCTCTGCTAGGTGCGACCTGAGGAAGTTATGCAGAGATTTGATAAGATGTGCCAACCAAAAAGGAATGGTATAAATCCTTTTTAATTTGATCTTGGTAGCTTCAATGAAAGACCAGTAATATTTGTGTTTACCACCATGGCTACTCTTTCATATGCAGTTTCTCAGTCCTCCTTTCGATGTGATTGAAGAGCAACCACAGTCCAGACGGAGCCCTGCTCTTATGAGGGTGGAGGATATGATGGGACAGATCAAGACCAGGCTTCCTGGGCGTCCACAGTTTATCCTCTGTGTTCTATCAGAGCGAAAAAACTCTGATGTCTATGGTATGCTTGATCATTTTTACTGCAGCACTATTCATTTCTCTTATATGACTGACATTATTTATGTGACATTTTAATCTTATCTAAGGTCCATGGAAGAAGAAAAATCTCTGTGACATGGGTATAGTTACGCAGTGCATTGCACCAACACGCGTTAATGATCAGTACTTGACGAATGTTCTTTTGAAGATCAATGCCAAGGTTAAGTCAGCTCATTAATTTGTTCAGGCTACTTTATGATTTGGTTATGTTACCCATCTGCCTATTGTTAAATCTGTGTGTAACAGCTTGGCGGCATGAATTCACTGTTGACCATCGAACACGCTCATAGTCTCCCTCTGATTTCAAAAATTCCTACACTTATAATTGGGATGGACGTTTCCCATGGCTCTCCAGGACGTTCAGATGTTCCCTCTATTGCTGCGGTACAATGTTTTCTACAATGTCATTGTGCCGTCCAATTCCTCTGTATTCAAACTCTGATATTATATTTGTTTGTTAAAATGCTAGGTGGTTGGCTCGAGGGAGTGGCCTTGTGTAACCAAATACCGCGCTGCAGTTCGTACACAGTCGCCAAAACTAGAAATGATTGCTTCCCTGTTCAAGAAAGTAACAAATGAAAATGGTGTGGAAATGGATGAAGGAATTTTCAGGTACACTTTCTTTCAATTATAAACAATGGTGGCTTTTAATTGATTTTAATGTATTGTAACAGAGGGAGCTAACATTGAAGCATGATTTGCATGGTTCAATATTTCTGTTGATTTACAGGGAGCTGTTGATGGATTTCTACATGAGTTCCAACAGGGCAAAACCTGAACAAATTATCATATTTAGGTTTGATGATTATTATGGATCATTATTTGACTAACTTTTCATCATTTGGCTGAAGACTGATTTATATTGAAAGATCTGAATGCCTATTTTTTTTTCCTTCTATTTTCCAGGGATGGAGTGAGTGAGTCTCAATTCAATCAAGTGCTCAACATAGAGTTAGATCAGATCATCGAGGTCATTTTATAATTTCACAATGGTTTTGGTGCTTTCGATTCTCAATAATGCAGTGTTTGCTCCGATGATATTAGAGTAATTAGTCGTTCTATTTTCAGGCATGTAAGATGATGGAAGCTGGCTGGTCGCCCAAGTTTCTGTTGATCGTGGCACAAAAGAATCACCACACTAAGTTTTTTCAAGCCAAGTCTCCCGACAATGTCCCACCAGGTTTGTCCTTCAAGATTTCATAAAAATCGAAGACAACATTTGTTCTTCCCTAATTTAAGTGTCGTTTCATCCTCAGGCACCGTGGTTGACAATGCAATCTGTCATCCAAGATTCAATGATTTCTACATGTGTGCACACGCTGGCATGATTGTGAGTTTCTGAATGTAAATTCATTCAATGCTTACTTTGTATGATGTCAAATTATTTAACATGAAAAAAAAAAAAAAAAATACATTGATCAGGGAACAACGCGGCCAACACACTACCATGTTCTCCATGACGAGCTGGGGTTCTCCCCTGATGATCTACAGGACCTTGTGCACTCACTCTCATATGTGTAAGAAAAACTCTATTAACTTGATTTTGAGTGTGCTGTCATGACCATAGCTTGTCCTGATTTATTATATACTTGAAACTCCTCGGCTTTTGCAGGTATCAAAGAAGCACCACAGCCATCTCAGTCGGTAAGAAGCTCTTTTATCCCTTGATTCTTTATTATTCTTATAGCTCATTCTCCTTACCTGATTTTGAAATTTTCTCTGGGACAGTTGCTCCTATTTGCTATGCCCATCTGGCTGCTGCTCAGATGTCCCAGTTTATCAATCTCGACGATAACCCTGACCGATCCTCCACCCATAGCAGCGGGGGTCAGGGACAGGGGCCATTGATGCCTGAGCTGCCCGTGCTTCATGAAAGGGTGTCAAGTTCGATGTTCTTCTGTTGAAGTCCCAGCCAAATGTGTGTCTGATTTTTGAGTTCTCTATGTTGGTTTGATTTTTGAGTTCTCTATGTTGGTTTGAACAAACAGTTCCACGCATAGCTCTAGTTTTTGCTTTGAGTAGCAATCTCTAATGGTATATGAATATGATGATAGGGTGTTATGAAATGGACATATATATGGATTTGCTTGGTTCAACTTCTATTAGTAAATGTTTAATTCAGACCTGGATAAAAATTCTCATTGTTTTCCATTCTTGGTCTTGTAAATTTCATGCTATAAGTTTCACATGTGATCATTTTGTGATCTCAATCTCAATAGGTCTTCATTTACACCAATGATTTTCATGTTAAAATCCCTTAGACAATTTTCCATACTTGTGTTAGAGACAATCAGCATGCATAAACAATTTTTGAGATTTCCTCCCCCTTTTTTTATCGTTTTTTTTAATGGGTAAAAGAACCAAGGATTTTTCCAAAAAATTTCATGCCTCATTGTGACCTTTGAGGTACGAATGGGTTTAGTAGATTTTTCATGTGTCTTTGTAACATTTGATGTATGATGAATAGCTTATATTAGAGGGTTGATATGTCTCAAAGCAGTATTTACTAACTTTTGGTTCGAGATCCACTACAACATACTACTTCTATTAAACATAATTGTTGTTGGTGATATTTTTGAGATTTTTAAAATATTTAAAATACTATAATTATTTTACTCTTATAAATTGTGTCTCACTATCATGGAACTTATTATCAGGGGAAAAATGAAAAATCTATAGGGGCAAAAAACATGTAATATGTAAGTTGCATAAATCTCTTGAAATTATAATGCATGTGAGAAAAATTAAGCGTATCAAATTGAATATGCTGGTAAATTCTATTGAATGGACTGTTATTGCAATTCACATAAAATCTTTTAACATATTTATTTACCACGGAAGACGTATTTATATTTTTAAAATTTTGGGGCGTGATTATTTATAATTTTTCTACAAGAAAATTTTTGACTGACTAATTTTTCAATTTAAGTTATATTTGAGGCCTATCAATACACCTTCGGAAAAGGCTAGGCTTTGGCTTACCCAGTTCTTCTCAGATATATTTCCCCGGCAAAAAGGACGAATATTAAGAAAGGTGAAGGCGGCATTTTTATAGCCGAACAGAGAAAGCCGCTTTCAAAGAAAAACCCCAGTTAGAGTCCAAAAGGATACAAGTAACCAAAAGTACGATGATAGAGAGAAACAAGGTCTGTTATGCTATCTTTAGGCGAGATTTATATATCCGGATACTAGCTTTTTTATACACTTGAAAAATACTTATAAATATTATAAAAAATTATTTAAAATTCAATTCATTATTAGTTATACATAAAATAATAATAATAATAATAATAATAATAATAATAATAATAATAATAATAATAATAATAATAATAATAATAATAATACCACATATTCTTAAGTGGCAAGTATATTAAAAATAATTATTAGTAATTTTTAATAAACCGGCTTAGTAAAATTTTTGGGAAAACAAGGGCCCGGTACATAATATCAAAACCTTATAAGAGTCAAAGCTCCTATACTTTAAACTTTATGTTTTAGGCCCCATGTATTAAGAAAGTTAAGCAAAACACATACCAATAACTTGGTAAACCACATACCAAGTACTTGGTAAAACACATATCAATACAGTGGTAAAACACATACCAAGAACTTGGTAAATACCATATAATATTTGTGTAATAACTTGAAAAACACAATAATGTATTTGTGGTAAATCATATACCAAGAACTTAGTAAATACCATATGGTATCTGTGGTAAACCATATTGGTATAGTGTGCTAAACCACATACCAATAATTTGGTAAATACTACTTCCTCCGTTCTCATATAATTGTTCCATTTGCATAGAAGTTACTATTCATTGAGTAACTTTGATCAATTTTTTTGGCATAGTTATATAAGATAAAACATAGTCAAGTGAGATCTTGTTAGATTCGTCTAATCACGTAGTTTTATAATATTATTTTTTTATAATTTTTACTTATATATACTTTGAGTTATTGACATCTAAAAATGTGTCTTGAACTGCGTGAAATGCATGATGGGAGCAATTATATGAGAACAGAGGAAGTATATGGTAGCTGTCGTAAAGCAACACCAATACAGTGGTAAACCACATATCATTAACCTAATAACACCATATGGTATTTGTGGTAAAGCACATACCAAGAACTTGGTAAATACTCCCTTTGTATTCAAATAATATTAACATTGGGTTGTGATACGGGTTTTAAGAAATGGGGAAATAAGTGCTGAAGATTTTATGAGATCAGAGAGAAAGAAATAAAAAAAAAGTAGTGTGAATGGAAAAAACATACCCAACAAGGAAATGTTAACATTATTTAAAAAAACCTAAAAGAAAAGTGTTACAATTATTTAAAACCGAAGGAAGTACTATATAGTATCTGTGGAATAACTTGGTAAACACCATAAGGTATTTGTGGTAAAGCACAACAAAAACTTGGTAAATACCATGTGATATCTGTGGTAAATCATACTGGTATAGTGTGTTAAACTACGTCCCAATAACTTGGTAAATACCATATGGTAGCTGTGGTAAATAATATATCATTAACATGGTAAACACCATATTGTATTTATGGTAAAGCACATACAAATAGCATGGTAAACCACATACCAAGAACTTGGTAAATTCAATATAGTACATTTGGTAAACCAGAGTCAAACATGTGATGGAGTACAAACTGTAACAAAATTAGGGATAAAGCCTAAAAAATGAAAAGAATTTTAAAAATGGCTTGGATCCTAATTTTCAATAAATATTTATAACTTTCAAAAAAATTGGCTTAAGTTTGCTATAGAGTAGACTATAAGCCCATTAAGGATAGCCTGTTCTACTCCCATTTCTTACCGTCGGTAATTGACTAAATGGAATAATTATGATAATATTTATTTATTATTTTATAGAATACGAACAAAAGGAATGAGCAAATGACCGGTGGGAATAGGCCAGGCCAGGTCAGACTTGGCCTTTCCCAAAGCAGTTTTTGTATACACAAGACTCGAATTCGAGACCTTGCTGTTGGACATTTTGATCCTGGTTGGATTTATTCGAAGACATGAATATCGATAGTTTAAGCAACTTTGAGAAGGGATCGTGTGGGGAGCGCACTCAGAGAAACTAAACACGATATTGGACGATATATTGAGATTTTATAAAGCTTGAATTCATTATATTTTGAATTCAGATTTAAATTCAAATTTCTAAATTTGAATGAACTAATACAACCAAAAGTTGGTTGGTTACAACCGTTCATTTTGATTTCAAAATCTTCAAATTCAAATTTTCAATTTGAATGAATGGATACAACCATCAAATGGTTGCAAACTGATGAAGCAGTACTATACGTGTGGAATTTTGATTTCACAATCTGAATTATTTGAATGGAACGGCTGCGACATAAATAAAAGGCAACCTTTGGCTCAACAACATATGTCTGCTCAATTTCTATAAATAGCAAAAGATTGTCTTCATTTTAGATAGAATCACAGATTCATCGACATTGATGTGTTCTGCAGAATACTCAAATCTGCTTGCTCTGTGAAATAAACTTCATCCTACAATTATTATTCCTGATTTTTCTACTTGCTCTCGTTGGAACGCCTACAATGTGAGTGTTTACTTTGTTGTATCCATATACAAATTTCATGAAACCCAAGGCGTAATGTGGGGTTGAAATATTGTATAACGAAAGCTTTCAAGCGCCTCAAAGTAAATCCAAGATCGTGAAAATTCCTACGTTTTGTTCTTACCCTGTGTCTACAATGTTTTAATTTTATTGTTATATATTATTAAACATTGCTATACACACCATTTTTCTAACATTGTTATACAATATTTCACTGAACAGAAACGTGATGGAAACGATCGGTGATATGACCTCGAAATTCGGAAAGCTGTCCAAATTTGATGGGGTTGATTTTCGACGTTGGCAAAAGAAAATGTATTTTCTTTTGACCACGTTGAAAGTGGTGTACGTTCTAATCACACCAATGCCGGCAGAGCCTGATGATCCAGACAATGAACCTATTGAGACTGCAAGGGTCCGAATGAAATGGATCAATGACGACTACATATGTCGTGGGCATATCCTGAATGCCATGGCGGATAATCTTTTTGATATCTATCAAAATGTGTACTGCCAAGGAATTATGGGATGAGTTGCAAGCCAAATATATGGCTGAAGATGCATCTGCCAGGAAAATTTCTGGTGTCTGACTTTAATAACTACAAAATGGTTGACACCCGACCGGCCATGGAGCAATACAATGAGTTGCTTGGGATCCTTGGATAGTTTAATCAACATGGGCTGAATATGGATGAACCAATTGCAGTTTCCAGCATTGTTGATAAACTCCCTCCATCTTGGAAGAATTTCAAGCACACCCTCAAGCACAAAAAGGAGGAAATGAACTTGGTTGAACTTGGCAGCCATATTCGGATTGAAGAATACTTGAGGGCTCAAGAAAATGAAAAGGAAAATGTTGTTGGAAATTCTACCATCAACATGGTTGAAGAATCGAAGAAAGAATTCCATAAGGGCAAGAAATGTGAGTTTGGAAATAATCATAATAATTCTAACAAAAGGGCCAAAATAGAATGTTGGAATTGTGGCAAATCTGGACATTTAAAGAAAGATTGTAGTGCCAGCACAAGTGGTGGTGGAAAGGGTACTGTCAACCCTTCCGAAGGTATGAATTTGGGAAATTCTGGTATAAATCATGAATATTCTTAAATTCGATAAATTCAGGTATTATGAATTTTGGAGTGTCTTTAACTTCTAAAGCACTTGTTGAATCGCAGGATAATTTGCTTGTGTGGTGGATTGACTCTGGAGCCACTTCTCACATATGTAAAGATCGTTGTTGGTTTAAAGAATTTCATCTAGTGGATGATAATTCACTATTGCACATGGGCGATGATCTTTAATTTATGTTGCAATTAAAGGATGTGGAAACGTGACGCTGGAGTTTAGCTCTAGAAATAAAATTACTTTAAGTAATTTTCTCTATGTACATAAGTTAAGAAAGAACCTAGTTTCTAGTTCTGTTTTAAATGAATCCGTCTATAAACTTGTATTTGAGTCGGACAAGTTTGTATTATGTAAATATGCTGTGTTTGTAGGATTTGGGTACCTTGTAATGGTATGTTTATGTTAAATTAATTAACATTCCTACTGGTTTAAATACTGTTTGCATGGCTTCGCAATTTAGTTTATGAAATTCCACTTTGGCCAAAACCAATGCCTATCTTGGTTCATTGTAACAGCAAGACAACTATGTCTAAAGCTTATAGTGAATGCTATAATGGGAAATCTAGACATGTGGCTGTGAGACATAATATGATCCGAGAACATATTATTAATGAGGTTATCACTGTTGTGTTTGTTCGATCACAACAAAATTTGGCGGATAACTTGACTAAAGGATTGACTAAAAACTTAGTGCACAAGTCTTCAATCGGGATGCGGTTAAAGTCCATTAAATTCACTTCCCCTGAGACACCCAATTCCCTCTTAGTACAACGCTATGAGCATAATTCAATGTGGAAAGCTCTCGTGAAGTGAATTGGAACGCTTGTTATCTATCATCCAAATGTAAGCGTTCAGATCTGCAAGAAAGAAAGGTTGAGATTAATCTCTTAATGATTCTTTGAAAAATCGCATGCAGGAGCGAGATTTATGGAATCACCTAATGTTTGTGAGAGGATTAGGACACATGGCCAGTAAACATGTCAAGTGTAGAAAAATTGTATTTTGGAGTAGTTGTTTATATTGTCTTCATGTATTCAATATGGGATGAGAGGTTCAATCATTTAGACACCTCGATTCTCGAATGCTTGGATTGTATAATATACTAATGTGGAAATTCAATCTTCAAGACATTTCCATTTATGCATCTACTTCGTATGTATGGATATTATTTTTAAATGTTGAATAAATCAAGGACCATGACAAAATGAGGGAGGATTGTTGGACATTTTGATCCTGGTTGGATTTATCCGAAGACATGAATATCGATAGTTTAAGCAACTTTGAGAAGGGATCGTGTGGGGAGCACACTCAAAGAAACTAAACACGATATTGGACGATATGTTGAGATTTTATAAAGCTTGAATTCATTATATTTTGAATTCAGATTTAAATTCAAATTTCTAAATTTGAATGAACTAATACAACCAAAAGTTGGTTGGTTACAACCGTTCATTTTGATTTCAAAATCTTCAAATTCAAATTTTCAATTTGAATGAATGGATACAACATCAAATGGTTGCAAACTGATGAAGCAGTACTATACGTGTGGAATTTTGATTTCACAATCTGAATTATTTGAATGGAACGGCTGCGACATAAATAAAAGGCAACTTTTGGCTCAACAACATATGTCTGCTCAATTTCTATAAATAGCAGAAGATTGTCTTCATTTTAGATAGAATCACAGATTCATCGACATTGATGTGTTCTGCAGAATACTCAAATCTGCTTGCTCTGTGAAAGAAACTTCATCCTACAATTATTATTCCTGATTTTTCTACTTGCTCTCGTTGGAACGCCTACAACGTGAGTGTTTACTTTGTTGTATCCATATACAAATTTCATGAAACCCAAGGCGTAATGTGAGGTTGAAATATTGTATAACGAAAGCTTTCAAGCGCCTCAAAGTAAATCCAAGATCGTGAAAATTCCTACGTTTTGTTCTTACCCCGTGTCTACAATGTTTTAATTTTATTGTTATATATTATTAATCATTGCTATACACACCATTTTTCTACCACTTGCTTAAGCGACTAGAGCTTCAATCCACTCAAGCCAACTATTATTAATGAAATAGCCTGACTTAAGTCTTTATGTAGTTTATCTAAGTTCATCAAATTTTATTAAAAGAAACTAGTAGTCAATCCATGCGTAACGCATGGGAAAAAATTATATATAAAAAAAATAATTTGAATTTAAATTTTAAAAAATAATTTAAATTTAATTATTATTTTACAGATTATAATATTCTTATTTTTTTGTTAAGAGCTTAATTTTATTTTTTTGGTTAAGATTATAAATATTCCTGTTAAAAATTTAACAATATATCATATAAATATATTTAAAAACTATTATAATAAATGTATAGTTTGTTATATGTTTAAATTGCAAGCAAAATTAATAAATCATTTCATTATTTAACTGGTAAAAAACAGTGTGTTATAATTAAATAAAGACACTATGGGTGTGTTTGGTACAGGGAATTAAGGATAGAGATGAGAATTGAGCTCAATTCCATTGTTTTGGTACTTTGGTTACACCCAAGAATCCATATTTGAGAATTTAAATCAATTCTCTTTCTCTACTTTGGATTCGCTACTAAAAATAGAGAAATGGAGATAATTGGCTTTATGAATTCAATATGAATAAATATTTAAAAAACAAATTAAATCTAATAATATTATTAAATAAATAAAATAACATTAATTATAATTAAATAAAGAAGTAATAGTGTATACTATTCAGATAAAGATAAAAATATATTAAAAATTATATATGGAATAATTTTAAAAAATTAATAGAAAATGAAAATATAAATGAAATAAAATTTTAAATAATTAATATTTAATAATAATAATAAAATAAGTTCAGCAAAAAATATTAGAAAATAAAAAATATATAATTACATTATTTCAAATTAAATTAAAAAATAATGATTTTAAAAAATTAATATTTTTTTTTTGGCAAAATAGCAAGCTGACATTTTAATATACTACTATTAAATAGCAAAATAAAATTTATTTTTCTAACAAGTTAATTTTGTTTTAAGTATTATATTATATATAAAATAAAATACAATATAATTATATTATATTAATGAATCACATAAAAAATAAATCAATATATTATGTTATAATGTAACTATTTATTGCATTTCTCTGTTGAATTATCTGTTCTATCGAACAAGAGAATCAATTCACTTTCTCTGACCCAATTCTCATTCTCTGAAATTCCATTCTCTACAATCAATTCTATGCAATTCTATTATATGTACCAAACGCACCCTAACTTTATTTATATGATTAAATGAACCAAATAAGACTTCAACATAAATAAAAATATATATATATATATATCTATTATCCAACAAAGTCTTAAACTGGAAAATAAGTAAAGTGACGAAATAAGATATAAGCTAACATGGACTTGAAATAAAAACCGTGACATTGTCAAATTTTTATTTTTTTATTTCTTAAAGAAAAACTAAGCAAAAAGTTGAGGCATGAATATGAATTGCCAAGTACATATTTTAATTTATACATACTACCAATTTATTAATAAAAACAATCACCGAGCATAACAGATATAGAATGTTGATAAACTAAATTATTTTTGAGAAATATGATGAACACTCGTATGAACAAATTAAAACATCATTACATGTTCTTGCTATAATGTTGCAGAAATAGAGATGGTGATTGACTTTGCACGTAAAATCTGATTTAAAAAGAAAAAAATAGTCGTACATGAATTAGGCAAAGACAGATTTTGATTGAAGCATGGTAGACTCTTTCTAAGAATTGACCGTATAAAGAAGCTGGTAACCAAACCAAGCACAGAAATTGATAGATTCAGATAGACAAAATCACATATTTTGTAAAACTTCTTTATACACAACATTTTTTGTTTGATTGGTACTGTATTTAGCATCTTTTTCAAAAAGCAATACTTTCAAACCGACATGATTCGTAACTCGAGAAACTGTAATATGTAACTGACTGTGGTGAAGACATATTCCTTCAAGAACAGACCAACATGTTTTAAAGACTGCCCTTAACTTTTATAAATTGTCATTGCATAACAAAAAATAATTGGGAATTGTCTTCGATAAAAGGTCAAACGAAGCCTTTTATTTGATGTGTGCATGACCATTCTTGTTATTAGAATCTTATCTACAATAGGACCACATGCAATAACGTTACCTTCAATGACATAATTATCATGCCTTGTAATAAGCAGCCTTGTACCATTACAAAGTCCATTAGAAATATTAGTGTTTCGTAACAACATTATTGAGGTGCCTATTTTCAAGAACATTATATGTTTGGGGAGACCAAAACAGTGTTAAGAGAATTCAAGAACTCAGGATGATGTGTTAGTGTGAGTAACAGATGGTTCGTCTGAACTAATATATTCACGCCCTTCAACAGTTGAATTTAAAGACATCATAAATTCATTAATTGTATCCACCATTCTAAGTGTTGGTGTGAGAATAGCACACTCTTGCATGTGAGATAGGTTCCCAATGGATTTAGTAAAAGATGGATAAATGTTACCAACAATAGCAATAATAGGATCACCAGTATCTTTGATCAACATAACATATATCATCAGGGATTTCAATTTCATATTCACAGTCATTTTCGGATCCTAAATTCCCATCTCTACTTGCAGCACCACCAAGCAAAACGTAACACAATACACTTGTGCCATCATAGATCATCAAGGATTTCAACTTCATTTTCATAATCATTTTCTGAAGTTGTACTTGCATTTTCTAGACGCATATTTCTAGTTAAATGTAACACAATACACTTGTGTCACAAATAAGAATAATTTATGGTAGCATTGACAATATTCTCTCAAAAACCCTTCGGAATGACGGGTGAAATTTGTCTAAAATCCTAGTCCAACATAACAATTTTCCCACCAAATAAAAGATTATAGTTGTGCGGATTAGAAATTGGTTCAAAAATATATGTATTTAATTGTTTCAGAAAAGAATAAAATATTTATAAATTGATAAATGATAAAAATATTTTAAAACGGTATATATGGATCCATTTATTTAAAAAATAATACATATTCTAATATTATCTAATTTTCATTTTTTTAATATTTCATTTCCAATTTTTTTTTTTAATATTTAGTTTTCAAAATACAGATAGATTTATACGGAAAGATTAAAATACTTTTTTGGTGAAACGGATATCCCCAGGCTATATTGGACCCAAAACCACTAATCCCTCGAGGATCTGCATGGACAATTAAGGGCGCCTCTCCCAAAGCGTTTTTTTCCATACACAAAGCTCGAACCCGAGACATTGTTTAAGCGACTAGAGCTCCGATCCACTCAAGTCAAAAATTAAAATACTTTGATAAATAAATTTTAAAATGATATGTATTTAATTTAATTGTTTAAAAAATTAAAGTATATATAAATTACTTAAATGATAAAAGGATATATAAAAATGATATATATAGGGTCTGTTCTGCACGCAGAGCTGTAGCTGTGAGCTGTAGCTGCGAGCTGAAGCTGTAGGGAGCTGAAGCTGTAGGGAGCTGTGGGAGCTGTAGCTGTCAGTTTTATTTAAGTGTTCTGTACAACTAGCTGTAGCTGTCAAAAAATGTATGAAATGACATAAAATGACAAACATTAATGTAGACTATTGGGTAGTTAGTTAGTTATTGGGATAAAATTGTAATTGCTCAACAATAAGCTAGGAGCTTATTTTTTAAAGCTACTACAAGTAGCTTCTAAAAAGAAGCTTCCAAAAGCTCCCATAAGCTCCTAAAAGCTAGTGTGCAGAACGGAGCTTTTGTTTTAAAATAAAAGCTAAAGCTACCAAAAGCTCCCAAAAGCTCCCAAAAGCTGCGTGCAGAACAGACCCATAAAACAGTTCATTGGGCGAAAAATTTTAAAATTTTACACAATAATTTTAGGTTATATATTTATTTATATTTATTTACGAGTTACGATTTACGATTTAGGGCGATGATGATGATGATCTATTTAAATATAAATAAATAATAAGTAATAATATTAATAATATTAGTATAAAAAACTTAAGGGGTTTTTGGAGATATATACCCTCCAACAATAGGAACTTTAAGTTTAGTACCTAAAAGTTTCATCCTTTAGGTTAGACCCACGAATGTTTTCAAAACTTTGAGTTGGGTACCTTGCATTTATATTTTATTTTTATTTGCTTGTTTGTATTTTATATATTATATTGTTTATTATTGTTTTTATTATTTATTTATTTGTTTATTTTTATTATTATTATTATTATTATTATTATTATTATTATTATTTTTTTTTTTTTTTTTTTTTTTACCCGGTATAATTAACCTGCCACTGTTTTCTTTCCCGGTCTATTCCCTTTTCATATGCCTGTAGGTTGTTGATTTCATCATTTATCCAAAAACTTAAATCTAATTCTTCTAGTATGAGATTTTTTCTGTTTAAGAGTTGTAAGCATTTTATTTTTGCTTTGATTTGGATTTTCACAATTTCTTTTTTAATGCGATATCTTTCAATTGCAGTTTTCTCCCATTTACTGTAGTCTCTTATTGTTTTATAGGTCATTTTTAATGTTGGTTTTTGATATGGTTAATGAATTCTGTTTTGGAAGTATTCAATTCTTCTATTTTTGTTTTAAGGTCAGATGATTGGTAACTAATCACTTCTTCATATCTGTGTATTGAATTACGAATGATATTTATTTCTTCTTCATGGTTTAACCCATATATGAGTTCTTGTACTTCTTCTTCTTCGTCTTCTTTATATTCTTTTAACCTTATAATTGAATCTTTAAGGTCTTTTATTTCTTTTTCTGTTTTCCACATGGTTTCTCCAAGTTTTCCACATTCTGGACAAATATCAAAAAGTGTTCGTGCTTCCATTAGTTATTTCTGGCTAAATGTTCTTCTTGTAATTTTTTCCACATTTTTTCTTCATATTCACATGCTATGAAATAGTTTTCACATCTTTTTATATGGTTATCCTGTAACTTTTCAAAAACATTATAGATTTTAGTATGCTTTTGATAACTGTTTTCTAGAATTTCTATTTCATTTTTTAGAAATTCAGCCTCCTTAGTCACTTTCCATTTTATAATATTTTCAAATAATCTTTGTTTTCTGCAAATCATGTCTATTTGATTTCGCTTATTCATCAGTCTAATAAGCCAAATTTCACATTCTTGGCATAGAAAGTGTGTTTTCGGATAAGGTACAATAACAAATCTTGTTTCTGTGTTTTCAAAAGTTTCTGCTTTAAACAAATCTGTTTTAGAGTTTTCAGCAGTTTTAGTCATATTCTCCATTTGTTTTGATAAAAGATATCAGTTATTTCAGATAAAAGTTTTAAAAACACTGGTTTTTGTGCGCGAAAAACTTATATGTCGTGATGTCTTACTAGGTACTTGCCATCTCCTATTATCCTCTTGGTCGTGTTAAATTTCTGATTATGTGTCATGGGTCCGATTGTCCTCTGTTATGGAAATATTATCATAAACATTAAGCCAGCAATCCTCTTATTACTGTCACTGATGAGATATTTTTCTGGGCCTGTTTTGGGTTTCAAATTCAAATTAGCATTATCCAGACCTAGATCTGAAATGTAAGCAGGGGGTCTAAGGGGCAAATTAAAAGGGACAATAGTAACAAAAACATCATTATGTTTAACAAACATCCCTGAATTGTGGTTCCCCTAACGAGTCTTTCTTACAGCTTTTATGGCATAAAGCCTTTTAAATTTTTATCTTACTCCCCTAATGGCATATCTCATCAATTAAGTTTTAAAAGGTTACATGCTTATGTTTATAACATTATCATCCATACATAGAACAATCATACCATAACATAAATCATAAACTAACCCATACCTTGAGAGAGGAGAGGCTTTCCCGTTCAGACGGGCCCCTGTATTTCAGAAAGTAAAGAAAAGAGGAAGCAATCCACACCGGGTCTTTCTTTACAAACTGAAATTTTATTACTGAAAAGGGTAAGGATACAAGAAAACTAGAAAGAGAAAGAGCTTTCGAGAGTAGCAAGAATGCAGTCTCAAAAACCTTAGAGAGCTAGAGAGCTAAGAAGTGAGTGTGTCTGTTACAAGTGAAGACCATCCCTCTATTTATAGATGGGAATGTCATCTAAGTAATCCACAACAACCAATAAAAACGTGCCAAGTGGCAAAGTTATCCGATAAGGTTCGGATGAAAAATCAAACAACTAGTACAATAATACAACAATATAATAATGTAGTAAAGAGGGGCCTAGTGCCCATTAACGCGGTTTTCAAGAGTCACATGGCTCTTGTCGGATTTTTGACCTTTTCCGCCTTGGATTCCCGCTTTCACATGGTTAGTGGTGCTTTTGGCTCCACTAGCATTTTTGTTTTCTTCTTGACTTTTTCTTTTCCGGATTCTTTTCTTCACATGCTGGTATTTATTGTGAATTCCAGCTCATTTCTTCGTGGCTCCATTAGTATTCTTCATCATTGTGGGGGCCGCCACTTTCTTTTTTCTGATTTTTTATAATTTTATTGGCCTGGAATTTTGCTTCATTTTTTCTTAGTGCCACCAGTGCACTAAACCTTCCACTTTTTCTGGTTGCCATTGCTTCAGCAAAAGTAGGCTTTAGTTCCATTTCAAGCTTATGAAGAATTTCTTCTTCACTGAGGTTTTCAAATTTTCCAGTCTGTACTGGACTCATAGTTTTTGGCAAACTACCAGCCATAACCGGAATTAATGTGCTTTTACCATCTACCGGACTAGATGGGCTTAGTTCAATATTTTGGTCCTCAAAGACCTCAGGGTTAGAACTTCCCTGGTTTGGTTCAAAATCATCTGAACTTATGCTTTTTAGCAAAGCATCAGCTATCAACGGACTTGACTCGTCTTTACCGTCTGCCGTTTGAGACGGACTAGATTCAAACTTTTGATCCTTAAAGACCTCAGGAGTTGAATTTTCCTGGTTTTGCTGCATCCAGGCTTTTGCCAATTCTACTGCAGTCATAGAACTGGTGGGTTTGGGTTCTGGACCATAGACTGGTTTTTCTTCTGGCTTTGGTGTTTTCAGTGTGAGGGACACAATTTTTGAGGTCAATTTCTCATTTTGGTTTTGAAGGATTTCAAGTTTCTTGGTGAGGGTTTCAATCTGGGCCTCTGCTTCAAGGGTTTTCATTTTTTGGTTTTCAAAATTTTGTAACCATTCGGCCTTTTGGGCTTCATATTTACAGACTTCCTTGGCCATTTTTTCACAATGGTCACAAAACACAATGTGGGTTTTAGAAGAATGTCCAATTGAATATTGGACTGGGCCTGTAGGATTTTGGGTTTTTGGTCTCAAACCATCAACAATGTTTTTCAAACTTGGGCTTACAAAGAAATCTGGGCCCATTGTGGTTTTTGCAAATTGAATTGCAGACACTATGTCATAAAATCCTTTATGAAGAGGTTTTTCATTATCTTCATTAAGAGGTAAAATATCATTTTTATCATAAATTCCTTTTTTATAACCTTCATAGATTACATAATATAAAAATGGTTTTATGTTATTAAATTTCTGGAAATACATGCTTAAAGCAGAGAGACAAGTAACAATATACCTGCTGTTGTTTTTGTCAAATGATGCTCTCCAGATGTTGTCACAAAGGCAGATCTGTTCCTCTGTGTAGTTCAACCCTGTGATAGGCCTGTACTTCATGTTATCAAATAAGATTAACTCTACATTATTGCCAGTTTCTGCTCTTTTGCCAAAGCAGATTTTTACTCCTTTTTCTGGGAGTTTATCTTTTTTCTTCCCCTCTGGGATGCTGGTTTTAGAAGGGATTGTGTAATATCCCTCTGGGGTTTTCACCATCCCTGTGGTTTTTACTCCATTTTCATTGCTGATTTTCAAAGAGTTTTTCTGGGAGTTTTCTGCCATTCCTGTAACAATATTATTCAATTCTCAATATTTCAGTCCTCCCTGTAAAATTGATCCCATTTTAATTTATATTTTTCCTCGTCATTTTCATCATAATTATCAATTGATTCGTTTTTAAATTCAGTGTCATATAATGGTTTTTCCCTTTCTTTAATCAGAATTCTAGATAGTATATCAGCAATTTTGTTATCTTCTCCTTTAATATGTTCGAATTTTATTTTGTAGCCTTTCTGACTAATAACATCTGTAAAATTCAACCACCTTCTCCTAGACATTGATCTTTTTTCTTGGAGTTGGCTATGAAATTTTACTATGGCTTCACAATCAGTTCTTACTGTGAATCTTGGTTTTCCTGTTAAAAACAGTTCAAATTTATCAAGTGCGTATTTTATTGCCAACAGTTCTGCATCAATTGAGGAAAGGTTTCCCTTCTCTCTATATTTCCCTGATGCATATTGGCAAATTTCTTCTTTACTTTTAGGTGAGTAGACATCCTTTTTTCGCAAAAGGATAGCTCCCCATCCTTCATGTGATCCATCAGTTTGCACAATAAGATAATCACTATCTTCTGGCAAAACCAATTCTGGAAGTGTTTTTAATGCTTCTTTAATTTTTCGTACATTTTTTATATCTTCTTGATTAAAATATCTTTGGCCGTTTTTTCCCAGTTTGTTATATAATGATCCTGTTAATGAGGATAAGTTTTTAATGTATGGTCTAGCATAATTAACCAATCCCAAAAATTGTTGTAATAGTTTTGTATCTTCCATTTTATCGGGAAATTCAATAGCCTTTTTAGCAATATGATCTTGGAGTTTTATTTTTCCTTTTCCAATTTCTGCCCCAAGGAATGCTATTTTAGTTTTATTAATTTCCATCTTTTTCTTTGAGATGATTATTCCATGTTTTTCAAATAGCCTAAACACTGTATCAAGATGACTCATATGTTCAGTACTATTTTTTGAAAATACTAGAATATCATCAATGTATACCAAAACAAATTTTTGGTATGGTTTAAAAATTTTATCCATTTTTTGTTGAAATATAGCTGGTGCATTTTTTAGTCCAAATGGCATTACTAACCATTCAAATAAACCTTCTGGACATGTGAACGCAGTCCATTCAACTGACTCAGGATGCATCTTTACTTGCCAGAATCCTGACTTACAGTCAAATTTGCTATATACTTTTGAGTCTTGAATTCTATTTATTAAGACTGTTTTATCTGGTATATTGTAAGCAAAATCTTTTGTATTGTCATTAAGTCTTTTATAATTAATGACCATTCTTGATTTTCCTCTTACAATTTCAGAATGTTTTCTTACAATAAAAGCTGCAGACCTATGTCTGGAGTTTGATTCTCTAATTACTTTTAAAGCTTTTAATTCATCAATATGCATTTTGAAATCTGCTATATCCAGATTTGTAGGATTTATTTCTGCAGTTGAGATTCTCAATTCTGGATTTATTATTTCAAGCTTGCATATTGTTCCATCTTTTTCCCAATATTTCTGGATGTTATCTCCAATAATTTGGGATTTTTCTAACCTCTCAATCCATTTTGTTATGGTTTCTTCAGGCTTAAATCTAGTTATACTTATTAATTCTTTCAGTTTTGGAGTTTCAGGAATATATTCTTCTTCAAACTCTGTAATTTGTATGTTTTCTTTACAAGTTTGTTTACATGCTCCTTTTATTTTGCATTTACAATTTTCAATATCTTTTTCTTTTAAAAGTTTTTTATTTTTTGTTTTTGTATTAGTAGGGGCTCCACCACGCTTCTCTCGCAACTCTGATGTTGTTAAAAGCTTGGTTCCCGCATTACTAATACTAGGTGCAAACATTGCCAAAGTTGCTTTTTCAACAATTTGGATATAATCTTTTGTAATAAATAATCCTCCATTATTTTGTAAGAAGAATTGTAATCCTAAGATTACATCTGCATTTATTACTAAGTCTTTTATATATGAATTATCAGGAACTCCATAGGGTTCTGATATTCCACAATTGGTTTCAAAGAATATCTGTCCACCTGAAATAGGTTGTTTTGTTGTATATGATATTCTTCCATCCATTAATTCTGATTTAATGGGTTTTGTTAAGTTTTTCTGTAGATGTTCTGGGATAAGTTTCTCATTTATTATTATTCTAGTACATCCTGTATCGATTATTGCATTAGTACGAAATACCAATTCTCTTAATTTAAAGATTATTGGTACCCTTAATGTAGTTAATGATGATGGATCGTGGCACACAGGTATGTACTCAGGGTTTTGTGCTAACATGTACTCCGTACTAGGATTTTGTTCATTATTAGATTCTTCTTCAGGGACTTCTTTTCCTTTATTTTCCGTATTTTTAGGACTCAACATATTATATTCTTCTAAGATTTCTTCTATGTTTTCAATTCTGGTTTTTAATTCCTTAGGATTCATTATATCTTGTAAATCAAAAAGTTTTCTTTCTATTATATCTATTCTTTTTGTGATGAATGTATAATTATCATCAATTTTTGTTATTGGCATTTCTTCGGGGAATTTAATTTTATAATATTTTAACAAGCATATTTGGCATATTTCTACATGACATATTGTACATTTAGCTCTAAGTTTTCTTGATGGGTAATAAGAGCATTTTATACAAGGTGTAGAATCAGTGCCTACCCTGAAAAGCCAATTATGGTTTTCGCATTCATTAATTTCTCTCATCATATACTCAGTTTCATATGGCATCATATACTCTTTATATGTGATACCATTATACGAGTTTTCATTTGCAAGCATATTTATCAATTCATAGGGATCATCATCCCCTTGTTCTTCCATAACATTTTCTTCCACTGTTACTATACTATATATTGTTTCAGTCTCAGAAACATCTGAGTCTACATCCAATATATCTTGTTGTATACATTCTGTAAGAATTGCTTCTCTTGAATGTTGGTTTTTTCTTTTAGGACATGCTGTTGCCAAATGGCTTTCATCACCACATGTGAAACAAGCAAGTTTCTTTGTATAATTTCTACTAGGATTATATTTTCTGACGTGATGTTTTTGTTTTAAGAAAGGTTTCCTACTATTTGATTGTTTTATGAAATACTTCTTTCTTGTTATGAATTTAGGTTTTTTCCTTAATGGCTCTGGCCTACCATATCGTTGAGGAGTGTATATCCTCTTACAGAATGAATAATCAGTTTTCTTAAGTTGTTTTTGTGCTATTATATTTGTACACTTATCTTTTAATATTTTTACCACATGAACGGCCCTCATACTAATAGTGTATTGTTGGGGATTCTTTTCAACCATCTTATTCCATGTATCTTGAATTTCTTGACCAATTGGTCTTGGTATTTTCATAAATAATTTTTCACCTAACTCTTGGTTAAAAGCACCTCCTGCTAGGCCTGTATAGTAGACATATTCATTTAAGAAGTCTACTGTTCCATATAAGTCATCTAGGTGCATTTGGTCTAGATGGATTAAGGCATCCATTTGTGTTGTTATATGTCCTGAATTACCATCTTCACCCGTTATTAGACTTGATATTTTATTTACAAAGTTATAAGGATTCGGTCCTCTTTCTATTAAGTCTTGATAATCTATTGGATAGTCTCTTTTAAATACTTCCCACATTGACTGTGCGAATTCTCCTAAATAGGTTTCAAGATATCCATACATTGATTCAGCTGTATCATTATAATCATTTTTGTTTTTGATGTAATCAGCTACAACTATGTTTTTCCATTTTGCAATTACTGAGCCCCATTCTTGAGGGCTTACATTTGTTACTTCTAATATTGCTGGGTTATGATAATATCCTCTTTCTAAGGGTTGCCTAATTCCTCTAGGTTTTGTTATCATCCCAGGTTGTATCTTTCCATAAGGATATTCTGGATGAACATGTGTGATTGAGTGTCTAGAATTGTTTCCAGTATAATTAGTTCCAGGTCTCCACTCAGTCCCTCTTTGGTATGGGGCAAAGGGAGTTCCAGGGACTCTTGTTATACTGTCTCCTGTATTTTTCATGACAATATCTTTGTTCATGAATTCTTTAGCTGTTTTATTTGTTTTCTCAGAATGTAAGGAGATATGGTCTCCCATATATTGTTCCATTAATGTATTATCAGAACTTTGTCCTACTTCTGATGAGTTTTCCTTTAGGAACAAGTGAGCTTCTATATCTGCTTGTTGTTCTTCTTTTATTTGTATTTTTTGTAATCTTTTCTGTACTTCTTTCTCAATAATATCTTCTAAATTATTCTTCCATTCTTTATTTTTTCTTTTCATTTTATCCTTTAATTCTTGTTTTTGTTCATTTAGTTTTGATATTTCTCTTATCATTTCTTCATAATTTTCTATCCAATTTTCAAAATATCCACTATGTTTTGGACATTCTATTAAATGGATCATATGTTTTAACTTATCAGAATATCTTCTATCAAGATCAATTTTACAATCTTGACAATTGTGAGGTAATATTCCTTTGTTTTTGAATTTTTTAGTTAATGCAGAATGTACATGTTGTGAGAAAACTCTTTCATACCTGTCATGGTACTCTCTTTTATTTAGAATTTTTCCTTTTTTAAAGTTTTCAAATTTTCTTGTTTTTAAACAAATATGTTGAATGTCTTTAGCAATTCTTTCCACTTCTTCTTCACTAGGGTGGAATATATGTTTTCCTTCATATTTTACATAGTTATCTGTTACTGGTTTTTCTACGATAAACCTTTTCATTTGTCTATTCATTTTCCTGACCTTCTTCTTCTGTAAAATCTATTGGTCTTTTTGCAGTTTCATAATCATTAAATCTTACTGACGTTTCTCCTCTGGAGTTTATGAAGTAATTTACATTTTTTGGGGTTAAGTTTTTAACATTTGGTTTTTCAAAGAATTTTGATAGATCCCAATTTTTCCCAGCATTTTCTTCTGATGATATTTCAGTTGGTCCTATCATTTTTACTCCTTCACTTCCTATGATACTTACCACAGTTTCAATTTTTGTTTTATGTCTGGTTTGACCATTGTTTGTTATTCTTCCTAAGAAGCCTACACATATCATTAGGTTGTGACCAGTTTCCATTTCTTCATATCCTAGAGTCTGAATTCCTATTTGGATATGCTTCATAAAATCTGTTATTTGTATCATATAATCTGGTGCCAAATAACATACTCCTACATTAGGGTTCATATCAATTTCCATTAACCCTATGATAGCTTGGGTTGGATTAGTCCACCTTGTATCTAGAACAGTCATTAGGACTTTAGTTCCTAAGTTTTTTCTAGTTAAACCTTTTACTCCTATGGAAATTAATCCCATATGCATGTATTTTTGTCCTTGTCTTTGAAGCCTAATTGCTTCATTATTGCTTATTAATTTTATTAGTTTTTTGTCATCTTTTAGACAGCTTATTGGTTCCGTATAATGATATTTGTAATAACCTGTGTTCCAATTAAGGAATCTTTGGTCATACAATAATCTTGGTTCCAATTGGATTAACGTTCTTTTCTTGAAGTTTTCAAATTCAATATCAGGGTCAATTATTTCTTCAATTATTGTTGGCCCTTCTTCAAGTTTGGTTTTTTCTCTAAACATCCTATCTATTAAGGTTTTTTCAAAGTTTGAGCTTTCAATCCTTTGAGAATTATTTCTTTCTACTAGACTGTTTTGGGATTCATTAGTAAGAGAAAATGATCTCCTACTCATTTTTGTAAATATTTTTCGTCTGGTTTTACAACCCAGAAGTTCAGTTTTTCTTGTGGTTTAGTTTTCCTTCTAGCTTCTGCAGGTAATTTTGCAATTTGTTCAGCTAGTTGTTTTATTGTATTATCTTCAGGTATTCTAACAGCTTGTATTCTTTCAAGTTTTTCATCTATGCTTTCAATGGCTATTCTTAATGCAGGGTCTTGATATTTTTTCATGTTTTCCATTTGAACATGTACATCATCAATTTTTTTCTTTAGTATTTCAGTTGTTACAAGCTCTTTTATTTTCTTGTCAATTAGACTAATATTTGTATTATTTGTTTTATTATGGTCTGTTATTTCGCCAATCTTCTTATGAAGATTATTAACATTTAGCTTTATTTCTACTAATTCTTTGTTTATTTCTTTGAATTTATTATTAATTTCTTGTTTAAAGTTTTCTATTGTTTCTTTAACCTCTTTCAAAGCTGTTTCCATTATCCTTTAATGATTTTTATAATTTTGTTACACATTTCATTTACATTTTCAATATTGTTTTCAACAATATTTTTAATTTCTTTTATCTCTTTATCAAGTTTTTCAACCTTATCTTGTAGTTGTTTTAATTCCTCACTATGGTTAATGATTTTTCTCGGATTTGGGATATCATTAACTAGTTTAGAACTTTCATATTGAAGTGTTGTTATGGTTTTAGATAAATTTTTCATTCCACTGGATGATTTATCATACTGGGTTGATAAGTATGTTTGGTTTTCTAATATTACTTTAAGATTTGTATTATTTTGTTTTCCTAATAATTCTAACTTATCTAGTTTTGCTTCAATTGATTGAAGACTTCTTTGTATATCCATGTTTTTATTTGTTAACATTTTATTCATGAGTTTTTAAGTGTTGTCTTAAAGCTTCTAATCTTACGATTAGTTTGCAATAATTTTTAAAAGTTCTATTTTTCTTGAGTTTTATTCTTTTGATTTTTATTTTATTTTGTTTACAGATCTTACAATCTTTAGTTTGGTTTTTGAATAGCCTTTTCTTTTCAATATCAATTATTAAAAATTTTTCGTAATTAATATTGTCATTTAATTTAATTGCGTTTTGATTATCTTTTAATCCGTCATTAGCCATAAGCCCTAAAATCGCAACTTAGGCTCTGATACCAAATTTTTAGAGGGGGTGTGTTTTTTGGGCACTTTTTTAGAGAAGTGTTAAACTCATTTTATAGTTTTGGTTATTAGGTACCATTCTTAAATGAAATAAAACTATTGGGTACCTATCTTAAAGAAAAATTCAATTGGGTACCTATCTTAAACTTTGAAAATTTTGGTGGGTTTTTCTTTAATTTCCCGAAAACTTAAACCTAGGGTTTAAATAGGCTTTAAATTATCTAATTTATTACTATCAATTTTAGATTTGTTAGAAAAGTCAGCAGCTCACACCCGCACCCTCCAAACTCCAGTCTCCGCCACTCCCCCATTTCTTCTTCTCCAACTCTCTGCCGGCGCCGATCATGCTTTCCGACGCCTGCCTCCGCACCTTCCAAACTCCAGTCTCCGCCCCTCCCCCACCATTTCCCTGTCGTTCCTATCTGTCATCTACATATCTGTTCGGTGCCGTTTCCCTCCTCCCGTCGCCGCTCGCCCTCCGGCTGCCGGAGTGCCGTCGCTGGTCGCCCTCCGTCTGCCCTCGTCTGCTCCGCTGCTCGCCTCTCTTTGGTTCTGTTGCGGTATGCATCTACCAATCTACATGGACTTAGTTTCTTCATCTAATTTATGTTAAAGTTGTGTACATTATCTACTTATGAAACACCTTCATCGTATCTGTCTTGGAGTTCTCGATCAGGGGATTTGGGTGTTTCTGCTCTGCTTCGTAGCAATCTTCAGCAAGTTCTTCCTCCACTGTTAGATATGCTTAGACAATTATAAAATTTTAAATGGGTTGTGCTATATGCATAACATCAGACAAGGAATTCAACGTTATGTCTCACTTTATTTCTTGGGACAAATCCGTGAGAGCTGGGTTTGAAATTTGCACCATTGTGGTAACTAGTTTTGAGTGCCGTACAGTTTTTTGAAATAATTAAAACATGTAAAGGAATATTACTCATTGCCATCCCTAAGCAGCAGTTTAGAGGCAATTTTTCGATTCCATTTAATTAGGTTGCTGATGGCTTTTGTGGAATATTGTTTTTTGTGTTGGTTTTAATTCCTATGCGATTGAATGGTTTCAGTTTCTGAAAGTTGAGTGCATTCCATCATCTATGAGGCGAGTAATCGTTTCTTTGGTGCTGTTAGTTCAGTAATGGGATTCCGAGACACATATTGTATTGACATGTAGAAGATAGCATTTTTTTGGTAAGCAACATGTTGAAGATTGTTTGCTTTTGTTTAGCAGATAATTAGTGAAAAAAGAATTATACCTTCTACAGGTGTTGAGAGTTTTTGGTCCAATTGAGAACGCAAATTAATAAGTGAATACTGGTTTACATTTGGAAGTTCCTATGCACTTTACTCGCTGTGGTATGATATAGTGGTTTTGTGATGCATATAATGGCATATGACACTGTCACACATCCATGTGGTTAGTATCCCGCAGAAGACTATGCTATTCCAAATTAAATGACTATGATCATCATAAAAATAATTCAAGGTGAGCAGGCAGGCAATTGAAAGGAGCTACGTGAACTCTAGAATTCTTTCTATTGTTTACATCACAGTAATTTATCTCTATTGTGCTCCTTTTCGTAAACACATATTGTGAAGTATAGTTAAGTTATAGGTTCTTGGTATAGAAATGAGTCTCTAAGCTTGTATGTGAGTTGGGCATGTGGTAGATATCGCAAGGTAGCATCGTATATGTTTATAGTGAAATGCATTTTTTGTATGTACTGTGGACCTACTATGTGGAACCATCTAATACCATGCTACTATTAATGCTTGTTGAATTGGTTTGGTGATATTTAAGGATGCTAGGACATAAGAATATTTTGCTGAGGGTTATGTGTACTTCATGAGCTGTTCTTTTCTTCTAATAGTTTCCCTCTTCTCATGTTTTTTGTACCTAGTGGCATGGAGGTTTTAAATTTCACAAAAAATCCTAGAATAATTTTGAATGACAAACACAAATGCACATAATGCATGTTTTGAGTTAATAGCATGCATTATCGTACTTTTTGCTTGCAATATGTCATGAATCTCCTAAGCTATGTGCCTTGCTTGAGTGACTTAATTGGTTAATTTGCTAGACAAAGGTCCAAATCAGAGAGTGGTTGTCTCGTTTCCTACAAAAGGTTTGTGCATTATTGTATTTTAATTCTCTTTTACAGGTCAAAGATATGCCTGTCAATGATGATCATATGCCTGTCAAAGATATGCCTGTCAATGATGATCATATGCCTGTCAATGATGATCATATGCTGGATATAGACCTTTCAAGTTTGACAGCATTGTGTCCACTAGATGGTCGTTATTGGAATAAAGTGAAGGAGTTGGCTCCTTTTATGAGTGAATTTGGTCTTATTAAATTTCGGGTTCTTGTTGAGGTATCCTTTTGAGATTAAGTTTTTTGTTTTGTTTTTTCGTATCAAAGAAATATTATCTTTTTCTTCTATCAAATTAAATTGGTAGAAAAATTAACGTATATGATGGAAAGATTATTGCATTTAACATAGGTTATATATTAATAAAAATTAGTAAGTTTTTGTGAGTGGATGTCTTTGAAACCTGTAATAATGCTCAATGTTGTTTTCCCATCATTGAAGACTCAAAATGAGAAATCATTTAAGGCTTTTGTATTACGACCTGCATGATTTGTGGTCATAATAGATTGAATAATTTAGGCTTGAGTTTGAGCTTAAATGCCATAGAGGGTTACGTTAATTATACGGTACCGCGGTTTTTTCGTTTGCTTAAATTACTTTATCTATCTCATGACTGTGGGTGTATCTCTTTCAGCTTAGGTGGCTGTTGAAACTTTCTCAAATTTCTGGAGTCCCAGAGGTCCCGAGTTTCTCCAAAGAAGCTGAGGCTTTTCTTCAAAACATAATTGATCAGTTTAACACGGATGATGCGATGGAGGTAAAGAAAATTGAGAGAGTGACTAACCATGATGTGAAGGCTGTTGAATACTTCCTCAAGCAAAGATGCCAGTCGCATCCCGAGATATCTAAGGTTAACATCTCATTTTCATGGTTACTAATGATTAAATATTTGTGCTTCAGTATGGAGTTATAGGCATAATATTATTGGGTATTCTTAACATGATTCTGTTTCACCTCAATTTTTCTTAGTGTTTTTTTTTTTTTTTTTTTTTTTTCATCTCATAATTTTTCTAGTCTCGTTCTTGTCTTTTAGTTGTTGTGCCTTTTAATGTAGGTGCTCGAGTTTTTCCATTTTGCATGCACTTCTGAAGATATTAACAATTTGGCACATGCATTAATGCTGAAAGAAGCGCTCTTCAAAGTTATACTACCTGTTATGGACAGATTGGTTAAATCAATATGTGATATGGCAACAACAAATGCATCCGTTCCAATGCTCTCTCGCACCCATGGGCAGGTGACTGCTTTTAGAGTGAAAATGTTGTTCATCACATTCTATTTTTGTTTTGTTTGTGTCCTAGTCATTGGCAGTCATAAGAGGAAATCAAGGTCTGCCCACTCATGACATTAAAGTATGGCAAGACTAGACCATAATGCATTAAAAAAATAATTATGCACAAACATTCACATGACATTGACAATCTTTGTAACACCCTCTTTGTACTCTGTAGCCAGCCTCACCAACCACTTTGGGGAAGGAAATGGCAATATTCGCTTACAGGTTGAGTAGAGAAAGACAGGAATTATCCCAAATCGAAATTCTAGGGAAGTTTGCTGGAGCTGTAGGAAACTACAATGCACATTTGGTTGCATATCCTGATGTTAACTGGTCACAAATTGCTGATGAGTTTGTCACATCTCTTGGGTTAAGTTTCAATCCTTATGTGACTCAGGTACATCATTTGAAATTAATTAATTTAAGTGCTCATCAATTCCTTTATATACATCATTTGAAATTAACTATAAGTCTATAATGCACCTTCATTGTTGCTTCAATATTCAGCCAGTCTAATTATTATATTTTGTTTGAATGTGGCTTATAACATTCTCCACCAATTCTACTGATTTATTTTGATTTGTTGATTTCTATTTTTTTTTTTTAAAAAAACAATAACAGATTGAACCTCATGATTACATGGCCAGACTTTTCAATTCTATCATTTTGTTCAACAACATTTTGGTTGATTTTAACAGAGATGTATGGGGGTACATATCTTTGGGTTACTTCAAGCAGGTAAGGTCCATCAATCATATGTTGGCTATTAGTTTTGTTGTTTTTATTTATTGATTTGTTTTATTCATTCTCAAAATATGCAGATAACTAAGGCTGGTGAGGTTGGGTCATCAACAATGCCCCACAAAGTTAATCCAATTGACTTCGAAAATAGTGAGGGGAATTGTGGGATTGCAAATGGCAGCCTATCTCATTTAAGCACTAAGTTGCCTATGTCCCGCTGGCAGGTACCTATTAAATGGCATATTGAGTGATATTTTGCTTATTCAGTTGAGTTGCATTATGTTAATTAATTTGCAAATGATTGCTACAACTTAATTGACCCAGGCTATCTCCAGCATTTTTTGTTGTTACTAATCCCAATTGTGGTTTTTCACTGCAGCGAGACTTGACCGATTCAACGGTTTTGAGAAACATGGGAGTAGGATTAGGGCATTCTCTCCTTGCTTACAAAAGTGCATTACAGGGAATTGGAAAGCTTCAGGTAAGGATGTACTTTGCATACATTGTACAACATTTATTATTTAATTGTTGACAGCATCTACATATATGATCTTTTACTGGTCATGAGTTAGTTATGTATGTATTAGATTACTGTCAGGCAAATTGCCCCTTTTATATAGATATCAAGAGTTAAAGTACTTGTTGCAAAAATTGGTTTTGAACTTGTCTGGCAAATTGCCCCTTTTGTTTCCTAGTCTTTTGATTGCATGGAACTAGAGAATTCCGATCATTCCAGACTAAATTACATTCCCACTAATACACTTTTCCCCTCTCGTTTTCTGTAGCGAAAAGGTCAAATGAGAATTGAGATGGCACATTATGTTTAAGTTTATGTTCTTGCATTTCTCTTATATAGTTAGCCCGTCTTATTCTTTAATTCAGGTCAACAGAGCTGCTTTGACTGAAGACTTGGACGAGACCTGGGAAGTTCTTGCCGAGCCAATTCAAACAGTATGCAACCTTTGTGTGATATTTGTTTCATTACACCTACAGAAATTCCATTTTCATTTTTAGCACTAGGATTTCACATTCAGGAATCCCTTTGCATGGTCATGTTCCCTTTTCAAAAATACGTCGCTAAAGTGGTTACCGCCATTGTTGCTCTATCTGTACAGGTAATGCGAAGATACGGGATTCCAGAGCCATATGAGAAATTGAAGGAACTGACAAGGGGGAGAGCTGTTACTCGAGAAAGCATACGAGAATTTATCGAAGGCCTTGAGATCCCTTTGGATGCGAAAACATGTTTGTTAAATTTGACACCCCATACTTACGTGGGCTCAGCCGTTGAGTTAGCCAAGCACGTGGATTTGGTAACCGGTCTGGTTAAAGGAGCTGGGATCATATATTAACAGACATGCCTGATATTACCTTTCGACTCACGGGTGGGTCTGTAGCAATTTTGAAATGGCACATGCTTTGTGGAGGCACATATTATAAACTGCCAATTTTATTTCTAGAATGAGAAGAGAAACATGTTTGACTGTACAGCTCTTGTTTGAGAATGAGAAGTTGAGAACTATTCAACTGCATGGTTTTAACAAACTGGCTATCGCTCTTTATTTGCCTCTCTTTTAGCTGCCTGTGGAATGTGTTTGTTTTTACCATCCATCACGTTTGATTTCATGTGTAGTGTAGGTGCATTTTACTTCCATTTCCCATCTTGCAAGTACTAGAGTTAATTAAAAGTTATGTTATGCCCATTAAAAAAAAATAGGAGATATTTCAGAAATTATAAGATGTGGCGATACCATATGCTTAAGTAAGATATGAGTAAACGTACAAGGCGTGAAAAGTAATCATTTAGAAACGTACATTCATCCAAATTAATTACACGTCAGCGCTGAATCATCCTACTTGCCAAGTCAATTAATATTTTAAATCTTATATTTAGGTAATAAATTTATTTATCAGTATAAAAAAATCTTGAAAAAATCTTTTCATATATTTGAAAAGGATATAAATTGGAATATATTTGATATTATGATAGATTTAGTTAAACCAATATATACTCCCTTCGTTTTTTTTTAAGTTCACCATTAGCATAGTAGATACTATTCATTGAGTAACTTTAATTCAATTTTTTCATATAGTTATATAAGATAAAACATAGTCAAGTGAGATCTTGTTAGATTCATCTAATCACGTAGTTTTGGAATATCAAATTTTTATAATTTTTACTTATATATAATATGAGATATTGATGATTGAAAATGTGCATTGGATTGCGTGCAGTGCAGGATAGGTGAAGTTAAAAAAAACGGAGGGAGTAGTTTTTAACTTTTCCTCGACATATACTATTTAATTGAATATATTATATTTTCAAATATATTATATTAATTATATAAAAATTTGAACCTGAAATATTAACCTCATCAATATAATAAATTAAAAACTAATTAATAATAACCATAATTCAGTTAATTTATCAAACTATATATATTAATATAATAAATCCTGAATACTTTTTGCCATGTGCAGACTCTTTTGTCCTTATTAATTTTAATTCATCCTTCTTATTTTTAAGGGTTTAATTAGTCATTATTGATTAATATAAAATGACTAATCACTTAAAAATTTTGATACCATTCTAAACAAATTCTTTTTAATTTTTTGTTCATTTTAAAGAAGAAAAGAAAGAACAACAAAAAAAAAAGAAAAGAAAAAACTAAAATACATCATAATTTAATTATTATACATAATATCATTAATTCAGTAATCTTTATCTATTTCAACATAAAAGAATATTTATCCAGTAATCCCTATCTATTTCAATATAAAATAAAAATGTATATAAAATTCAGAGTATTGTAAAAGAATATTAGAAGTATTTTACTATAAACAATATGTAAAGATTTGTGGTAATACTAAATAGTTTGGGTTGTAACAATATTTATATCCAAAAAAGCTCTAATATTAAGTGATAATGTTGCATGTCCAAACATGGTTCAAAACATGTGAATTCAATCAAACATCATTTACCATTTTATTTTTCACAAAGAATAGCCTAAAGTAAACAGTTAAACATAAATATATAGTTACTAACTAATTATTATTCGACATTTTCCCAAAATATAACCTAAACTTAACAAGATGGGTCATTTAATAAATTTGCATTAAAAAAAACTTTTGCTCTCTAGAGTGAACAGTAAGACCCCGTTCTCTAGGACTTATTTTCAAGGCTTATTACTTATTTTTTTATAGAAATCAGATCAGACCAGATCAGATAAGAAATATTAAATTCATACCAGATTAAATAAGATCAGACCACACCAGATCAGATCAGACCAGATCAGATCAAATCATTATAATAATATACAGAAAATAAGATCAGACCAGACCATATCAGACCAGACCAGAAAAATTCAGACCAGACCAGACAAATTCAGATCAAACCAGACCAGATCAGACCAGAAAAATTAAGGCGTAGAGAACAGGGCCTAACTTTTGCTCTCTCCTCTCTCTATGGAGCCCTCTGCCTCCTCAACGCAGAGTGCTTTTCTTCCTAACTTGCCTGCTCCGACCACTCCGGGCACGCGAGCTCCTTTTTTCTTCTCAGGTACTTCAGTTGTGTCATTTCGTGACAAAGTTTTAGAGGGAAAAGGGCAATGCCCCTAGACCTCTGAAAGAAGATCCGACAAACGCCAATCTTGTCAAAGTTGAGCTGTTGAACGGTGATCGACTCAAACCAAAGCTTGTCATAGATTCGCGCCTACATGAACAGATGTGTAAGCCTTTTGAGGATGCTATCATTATTTCTATTTTGGGGAAGAGGGTGGGGTATTCTGCCCTCCTTGAGAGACTGTCTCGTCTGTGGAACATGGCCAATAAGTTCAAAATGGTGGATATGGATGCGGGATACTATCTAATCAAGTTTGACACAAGTGAGGATCGACTGAAAGTGCTAAGTGGAGGACCGTGGATGATTTTTGATAGCTACCTTACGGTGTGTCCTTGGCGACCAAATTTCATTGCGGATGAGGAAACACCTAAGAAAACATTGGTGTGGGCTCGATTTCCAGGGCTGTCCTTTGAATATTTTGATGAAATGTTAATCACGAGCATGGCAGCGGCTTTGGGAAGATGCATTCGGGTAGATGCAATGACCAAAGGGGTTGATAGAGGAAAATATGCAAGGGTTTGCATAGAGATTGATTTAAGTTTGCCGGTGGTTTCAAGTATCTTGGTTGGGAATAGGTGGCAAAAAGTAGCTTACGATGGTCTTCATCTTCTTTGTAAGGACTGCCAAAGATATGGCCATTCGAACACAAAATGCACTTATGGAATAGTGAAAGAGGATGAGGCGTCTCCGACCAAGGAGGAAGCTCCGGTGGGTGTACTAGTTGGGAAGGAGAAGCTGTCACAGGAGAATAGGGGTGGCTAAACTAGCCCATGCAGAGGAAAAAACAGACAGACCTGTTTTTAGCAAACAAGACAAAAAAGATTTTAAAGCAATGGAGGTTGACTTTGTGAAGGATACCGAAAAGGAAAGTGCTAGGAACGAGGAAGGGGATCATCTGCCCGAGACAAATTTATGCACTGGGAAGGAAAGTCACGAGTCATCGGGGGTTAGAGACCTGTTACAGTTTGCAGAAAAAGATCAGCATAATCCTCCACAACCAAAAGGAGGTGAGTGGATTATGGTCGTTAAGAAGAAACAAAGTGGTGGGAAGAAAGGTAATGGAGGGAAAGGAGCCCAACCTAAACCTTTGGATGGGGTGTCCAGTTTGAAACAAAAAATAAGGCCCAAGCCCCCGATAGGGAAAGGCAAACTATTGAAGCCCATAACTAATACTATGGTTAAAAGAGAAAAGCCTCGGCCCAAGGGTAAGAGCCCAGTTACAGAATTGGTGGCTACCAAACAGGGCTGTACTGAAGAAACGGGAGGCGACCAAAGCAGCTCTAAGATACAGAGATCTACTGACACATCGGAGGTGGTGACGGAGGTGATTGAAGTGCCGAACATGAAGGGTCTAACTCGCGACCCCTTAGATGAAAATTCCCCTAAAACGGAGGGGGAAGACACAACCATGGCCGAAGGTATGGCTGTAGAAACTGCTCGTTACAATCTTTTGTTTATCATGATTAATACGATCTTCAAGAATTGTAAAATTTTGGCGTGGAATGTGGGGGGAATCATTGGCGAGTCTGTTAGGCGAATGATTAAGGAAATTTTGCGTGTTCATGGACCGGATTTGGTTTGCATTTTGAGCCACAATCAACTTTCCTTCGAACCCGGAACTTGTTTCTCCAAGCAGGTTATGAAGAAGTTTGTATTCAGGAAGCAATTAGGAAGGCTGGAGGAATTTGAATTTTAATTCGAAATGGGTTAAAATTCCAGATTAGTACTTTTGATGTTCGGGATAGGATGAGCACCGTGTGTTTAACTCAAGGGAACTGTTCGTGGTATCTTACTGCCATCTATGCTCCTCCTTAGTATCCGAATAGGCAGCTGTGTTGGGGGAATTTGTTGAATTTAGCAGGTAAAATTAATGGTCCATGGGCTACCATCGGTGATTTTAATCAAATTCTAAGCTCTGATGAAGTCCGGGGTGGAATATATAATTTAGCGAGAGCGGAAGAATTGGGGAACATTTTGCATGATTGCGGATTATCTACAATTAACACACAAGGGGGATGTCACACTTGGTCTAGGCCGATTGGTGACACCGGACGAATCCACAAGCGTTTGGATCGATGTGTGATCAATAGTGAATGGGTGACTATGTTTTCTGGAGGCTTCGTTAAGCCTATCCCGTGCGTTGGATCGGACCACCTGCCTTTATTGCTCTCTTGCGGTCCAATCATTAGGAGGGGGGATGGCGCTCCTTTCCGATGGCAAGCTTCGTGGACGGAGAACAAGGATTATGAGGAGGTGGTGAAAAATTCGTGGAGTAGTAATACTGGCTTTATTCCTCATAAGCTGAATGAACTGAGGCAGGCATCGGTGAACTTCAGCAAATCGAAAGTTGGGAATTTTAAATGGAGAAAAGTTAAAATTCTGAACAGGATGAAGAGAGTGACTAGGATGCTGGAAAAAGTGGACTCAGTTCGCCTTAATTTGTTGGAAGATGAGCTGCGTAGGGAATATGATGAGATCTTACGACAAGAGGAAATCTATTGGTTTCAAAGAGCCCGTGATAAATGGATCCAGTTGGGAGACAGAAACACGGCTTATTTCCATGCGCGTGCAAAGTCTAAGGGGCATCGAAACCGCATCCATGGACTTTTCTTATCTAATGGGGTTTGGTGTGAAAATGAGGAGGACCTACAAAGCCATGCTAGAGTATTTTTTCAACAACTATACTCTTGCCCCCGAGTTAGTCTAAGTCACATATTGGCAAATGAGGGAGACATGATTCATCTACCACCGCTAAAGGCTTTTCCAGTGGAGGAAGTAGCTAAGCTTGGCAGGGAAGTTACTTTTCAGGAGGTGGAGACGGTGGTTAAAGATACTAACAACTTCTCGGCCCCGGGTCCGGACGGGTTTCCGGGTTATTTCTTCAAATGTTTTTGGGAAGTAGTGGGGAGCTCAGTTCATTCATTCATAAACAAAGCCTTCAACGAGGGCTATATTCCTACTGAAATTACGAAGGCATTTATCTGCCTTTATACCCAAAATTGCTTCTCCCTCTCGGATGTCAGAATTTAGGCCTATTACCTTGTGTAATGTGCTTTATAAATTTATGACTAAGGTGTTAGTAAACAGGATTCAACCCTATTTGCAGAGTTGTATCTCACACCTTCAAGCCGCTTTCCTCCCGGGGAGAGGCCCCATGGATAATGCACTAACTCTGCAAGAACTTATTTCCAACCTGTCGAGTTGCAACTCCAGGGTGAAGGCTATCATTCTTAAAATCGATGTGGCCAAGGCTTACGACAACGTTCATTGGATTTTCTTGATCGGTGTTTAATGGAATTGGGGATCCCTAATGAGGTTAGAAAATTAATCATGTTATGTGTTTCGTCCCCATCCTTTTCTATCCTATGGAATAGGAGGCACTTGGAGGAATTTAAGCCGGGTAAAGGGCTTCGTCAAGGGGACCCGATCTCCCCATACCTCTTTTTAATCATTATGGAGAAGCTATCTATTCAAATCAATCGGCTAGTGTCCCAAGGTTACCGGAAACCGATTAGGCTGACAAGGGATGGGGTTGGAGTTTCTCACTTGATTTTTGCGGATGACTTAATACTCGGATCAATGGTCGACAAGGGGAGTATCCAGTGCATCACTAAGACTCTTGAATATTTCTCCAAGGCGTCTGGCCTCCATTTAAATCATCAGAAATCCTTATTATATTTTTCTAGAGCTGTTGACTATGGGAATAGAAGTTGGATTGAGCAAAATCTCAACATTACAGTGGTTGAATCTCTTGGCCAGTACCTGGGTTTTCTAATGCTCACGGGCAGGCGACGGTGTGGAGATTTCGCTTTCATCATCGACAAGATTGATCCAAAATTGGAAGGATGGGCGTGTAAACTACTTAACAAAGCGGGGCGCCTTACACTTTGTCAGGCCGTCTTGGCGGCCATCCGTACATATTTCATGCAAGTGCATTGGCTCCCTGAGTTGACGTGCTTTGCCATTGATAGGAGGATAAACAGATTTTTATGGAAAGATAGGGAGGAAAAGGGTCTTCATTTGGTGAAATGGGACACTTGTGCTATTCCTATGAAGGAGGGGGGACTCGGTTTACGCAAGGCCAGGATCATGAACATAGCATTACTGGGTAAGCTTGTGTGGAATTTCATGCACTCTCCTGAGAAAATTTGGGTCCAACTTCTCAAAGATTTTGGGATTGGCAGGGGTGGAAAATTTCTTTCTGGCAATATGCACAACTCGAAACTTGGTGGCTTAATGCAAAAAGTAGTGAAGTATGTCAAGCCTGGTTACAGATTTAGAATTGGAAAAGGGGAACTTTCCTTGTGGTTTGAAGAATGGTGGAAAGATGTGCATATTGGATCCATCGTCCCTTTTGTTGAAACTAGAGACATTGAACTCAAGGTAAATAATGTCATAAAACATGGTCGTTGGCAGTGGCAGGAGGTGCACACCCAGCTCCCGGCAACTTTGCTCTGTGATATATGCTTGGCCCCCCTCCTATCCTTCATGAGCTGGTCCCTGATATGTCGATATGGAAGAACTCTAAAAATGGTTTCTATTCAGTTAGCTCGGCATATAAGTTACTCTCCAACACCGAGGAAACAAGAAAAGGCTGGAGTTGGATGTGGTCCGCAAACATCCCAGAAAAGATCGGTTTTTTGATATGGCTGATTTGTAAGGATTCTTTGTCGGTGAATTCAACTAGGTTCAAACGGCAGCTAACCAACTCCCCTTTGTGCGTGATTTGTGGCGTTGAGGAGGAGAATTGGAGTCACTGTTTGTTCTCATGCCCTTGGGCTTGGCATATCTGGACAAAGCTCCAAATCATAGTACCAATGGACTGCGAGGGAATGCCAAAGGAAAACATCAGACATCTTCTTTTTGCTATGGTCCATAAATTTGGTCATACGATGGTGGCAGGACTGTGGTATATTTGGACAAAGAGAAATGCTAGGATTTTTCGGGGCGAGGCTAAAAAAGAATGGGTGATCGTTCGAGACATCATTCGATTGGTAGCTGACTTAGCAAATGCAGCGGATAGAAGACCGAGGAAGGCTCCTCGACCTCAACGATTGCCATGGAATCCTGCTGTAACGGGGGTTGACATCCTCCATGTTGATGGGAGCATTTTTGGCACGTCGGGGCGTGCCGGATTTGGCTTTGTTCACCGTGACGAGGCAGGTGGCTGGAAAGGAGTAGGCTGTGGCCACCTTTGTACCAAATCCATCCTACAGACTGAGCTAACTGCATTGGCAGAAGGATTGGATTTTCTAGTCCAGCAAGGAGTCAGTAAGTGCTTCTGCTATTCCGACTCAATGGAGGTGATCAACTCTCTCAACACCTCTTCGTTGTTTCATCCGATGGCTACCCTCATCCACCGCATTAAGAGTACTAAGGAGAAATTTATCGACTGCCACATTCATCATTTGAACCGAGAGGGAAATTCAGAGGCGGATATGCTAGCTAGACATGGGGCTTCTGTGGAAGATTTCTTCACGACATGGGCTTTCCCGCCGGACTTCGTGGATGGGGATTTGGCGAGAGATGCTTCGGCCTTTTATTCCCCTAGTCATTAGTTTGGGCTGTCTATTGGCCTGTTGTTTGCCTGTTTGCTTCTGTTTTCCTTTTTCTCTTTTTCGCTTTGTTGCCTGGCTTCGGCTCATCCAAAAAAAAAAAACAAGATGGGTCATTTGTACCCTTATTTTTTTTACAAAAATACACCTTAAATTTTTTTTTATTTAGTTTTAAAATTCTCCCCTTCTACCTTTTAAAATATTAAATTCGACCTCATCAATTCTAAAAATATCTCATTTTTGTCCTAAAATTTGAAAATAATATCATTCCATCCATTCATGCACGTTTGAAGAGTTTCCTATTAGCACACCAATTTAAAAATAATATATTTAGTAATTAATTTTCCTTTTAACTTAAATACAAAAAATATAATTAACTCATAAAATTAGATTATACTATTTAATAAAATAAAATAACATATAATGAATGATAAATCAAATTATATTTATTGTAATATCTTTAATTTTAGAAAGTATTTTCATTATTAATTATATTTAGATTCTTATTTTACTTTATTTGGAAATTTTTATTTCAATTTCATTATTTTTCATATTTTTTATTTTTCTAATTTTATTTCATTGGAATTTCTCAAACAATAAATATCATTATCCAGATAGAAAAAATAATTTAGAATGATAAAAAATGTGCTAAAAAAACGTACCCCTAAAAAATTTAGTATCGGAGTATAAATTTAATTTAGGGCTTATAATAATAATTAATTAAAAAATAATAAAAATCTAATTAAATTAAAAAAATATTAACTACCAAACTTTTTCATAATCAATAAGGCAAAAGAAAAAATTGGACAAAATGTTATGGACTAAAATACTATTTTAAAAATTAACAGATAATCAAAGCGTAATTATAATTAAAATTTATTTTATAAATTTAAAGATAAGTCCATAAAAACTAATGACAATAAAATTTAAAATACATTACTTAACAAAATATATGTTTTAAATGATAAAAAGATAATAAAAAAATATAAATAATTAAAAACTTTAGGGATAATAGTCAAAATGTACAACATATTAGAAAGTAAAATAATACTCCCTCCGTCCCATTTTAAATGTCTCATTTCTATTTTGGTCCGTCCTACTACAATTATCACATTTCCTTATTTAGAAAATTTTTACTCCTTCAGACAAACATCACATCAACCATTGCACTTTAATACAATAACTCATTCTACTCCGGACAACCTTAATAATGCAAAATATATCTTTTTTTTTTCTTCTAATTTTGAATAGTTAAAGTGTATTTATTTTCCACTTGCTCTCATAATTTTAGATATGAAAGCAAACACTATATATTTAGTTTACTAACAGTAGAAATAATTTATTTATATTATGTCTACCTGATTGTAGGTTTTCCTTTTAAATTTTGGTTGCATGCATTCAAAAACTATTTAAGTAAAAGACTTTGAATCTTATGTAATAAAAAAAAAACTATATTCATATTTTATATCTGCATATTAGTTCAACGCCCGTACGCGGGCGAAAAAATCTATTATATATGATTGGTGGAGCGGAAAAAATCTCCATTCACTGCTAACCGATACCCACATGTAGAAGTGGGGGTGACCGTGAAGCGTGTCTATTTTCCAACCATTAGTTGGGAATTCGATTTGGAGCTGAATCAGCAGTTACTGAAATATTAAAATGGTGATTTCTATGTGCTGAAAGAGTTTTCAATGTTCAGAAGGATTTTCTATGTGCGGAAGCCACATGATTAATTAGCTAGGAAATGATCAAGATGGAGTTTTCTACGTGGCCTACGACAAAAATGATTATAATTCGAATAGTTATAGGTCTATTTAATAAATTCAACTAGATTCTGGATGATTTTTGAATAAAAAATAGTTAGGGACTATTTTGGTCTTTATTCCAATCTTGTCTGATTTGATTATTTTTTGTTCGGTCTAATTCAATCTAGTTCGAAATAATAATAATAATAATAATAATAATAATAATAATAATAATAATAATAATAATAATAATAATAGATTGGAATTAGATCGAATAATATAACTAGATTGAATATTATTATTATTATTATTATTATTATTATTATTATTATTAAGTTCTAGTATATTCTAGTTTAGGATTTTAATAAATAGAGGAGAATCTGAAAGTATTGAATTCAGATTATAATTATAAACAATAATTACAAATCGTGTATTTATGGGTGTATTCAATTCAGAGTGTTATGGATTTTAAAAAGTTGGTGGATTTAGAGAGTCCATAGACTTACATAGAGTTGATTGATTTTGTGTAGACTCCATGCAGAGCTTGGCTAGAGTCTAGCTGACTTTTAGAAATTTTGGATTGTTTAGAGAAATTTTGTTTAGTTATGTTTTTTGAAAGAATCCATTAAAATAAGTAATTTATTGAACGAAATTTCTCATGTAAAATGGCTTCCGTGTCTGATGGTTCCTCTCTGCCGACTCCATGCCCTACCCCCTCTCCGACCCCCGTCAACACGGTGGCTCCGTCGAAAAACCGTCGTTCCGAGATATTGCCCTTCCCCGTCCTTCTTCCTTTGATCCTCCTGCGTTTTCTGATGTGCCTTATAGTGAATTGGTTTCCTTTGATTTGGTAGATGATAATCTGTTGTTGCCTAGAATTCAGATTCATGAGGTGGCGATTAACCGCCTTTATTTGCCATTCATGGATGCGCTGGTGGTGCGAGTTATGGGGAAAAGAATCAGTCATGCTATCATGCAAGACAGGTTAACAACGATATGGAAACCTAAGGGACATATGCATGTGGTTGATGGTGATAGGGGTTACTTCATTGTGAAGTTTGCATCGGAGGATGATAGGCGTCATGCACTTTATGATGGCCCTTGTTCTATATTTAATCACCTCCTGGCAGTGGCCCCTTCGTCAAAGGATGCTCATGCCACGACCGGGAAAATCACGAAGACTTCGGATTGGGTTCGGTTCCCTGATCTGGATCCGATATTCTGTGAAGAAGAGATGATGCTGCTTATTGCGAGTATGGTTGGTCGTCCCTTGCGTGTGGACATTAATACTAAGGATCTGAAGCGTGGCCGGTTTGCGCGCGCTTGTGTGGAGATTGATCTTAGTAAACCGGTTATCGGTCGGGTTATGGTAAACTCTACTTGGCAGAACGTAGCATATGAAGGACTGCACCACATTTGCACGTCGTGCGGTCGCTTTCGTTTCAATCTCTCTACTTGTGAGCATCATGATCGGGAAACCCCCTCGGCGGCGGAGGCTGCGACTGTTCCGCCAAGAGATGTTACGAATCAGGAGCAGGATTCAGGTAAGATAGGAGAAGATCTTCCAAATATTGAGAAAGGTTATTTTCCTAATAGGGAGGATACGGATGGAAATGTGCCAATTCCCATGGATACGGGTGGGGACACTGATTTGGCTCTTAACCAATCAAACCCTAAACCTAAGTCAACTAGAGAATCCGATTCGGTATCTGCTATCAAGGGTAACTTACCAATTGAGACTCATGGAGAATGGATAATGGTAACTAGGGCTCCAAGGCCGCCCCGACGGAGCGGGACGGACAAATCGGGTAAGGGACCGGTTCAGGCACCGGTGCGTACGCCGGTCCATATGGAAAAGTCGAGCCACCTGCATATGGGGAATTCTAGGGTCTCGATGGCCGGGAAGGGGAAAGAATTGGAGGTAGCAAGTATCAAGAAAGTACAGGATGATTCGCAGGGGATGGCTCGAGCTGCTAAGGGCAAGCGGGCACGACGAACCGTGGAGATAGGACAGGGTTCGAAGACTGAGAAGTCACCACAGCACAATCCATTCCTAGCCTTGGCTTGGCATGGACACGACAAGGATGCTGAATGGCATGAGACTGGGGCACAAGATCAAGTTGATGTTGTTTCCCAATGATTGAGTTCCGAGATTTTTCAGTGCTTGCATGGAATGTATGTGGCGCCATGCATAGGAATACTCAACGCCACATGTGGATCAAAGGAAGAAGGACGGGGAATGGTTTCCTTATAGTGCAATTTAATCAATGTTTGGGAATGTACATTGTGGATGTTTTGCGATCGAGTAGACCTACAGTGTTTATCTTGATGGAGCCCAGGGCCCTATTCGAGAGAGTTAGGGTTTTCTTCTATCGTTTGAATTATGAAGGGATATATATTTCCGATGCGGTTGGACAAGCGGGTGGCTTGTGGATTTTAACCCGCACTGGATCCCCGTATGCTTTTATTTGTTTTGGGCTCTATCCTAGGATGGCTTCGGTTAAGGTGCAGCAGGGTAGCGCTTCGTGGTGTCTCTCGGCGGTATATGCTAACCCTTGTGCATCTGAAAGAGAGGTTGATTGGAGGAATATGAGAACGACGAGTGCTTCGATCGAAGGGCCATGGCTTGCGATCGGAGACTGGAATTCTATTATTTCGTCTTCTGAAAATGTGGGAATGCATTTTGTGCCCAGGCAGACCGAATCCTTTATTGCAATGCTTGAGGATTGCGGGCTGCATACAATTCATACCATAGGGGATTCATTCACTTGGAGTCGAAATAATTCAGGTGGTGCCCGAGCTTGTAGGCTTGGATAGTGATGTGGGCAACGCTAGTTGGTACCAGATGTTCCCTGAAGGGTATGTGGAAGTATTGGCTAAGCGGGCATCGGATCATAACGGGCTCTTGCTTCGCTGCTTTAGGCCTAGTGAGGTGCGATCGACACGTCCGTTTAGATGGGAAGCCATGTGGGCATCTCATCCTTCATATGTGCATGTTGTGGATGCTGTTTGGTCGCTGGGGGAGCCGAACTTTCAAGGTAAGCTCGCTCAGGTCCAGGAGTCATCAGTATTCTTCAATAGAAACACATTTGGTAATATCCGTCGGTGAAAACAAAAGCTGATCAAGCAGATAGAGGGAGTCAGACGAGTCTTGGTGCGACGGGATTCTGCATGAATGCATCGGCTTGAATATAGTCTTCTTCGAGAACTAGATGAGGTCTTAGCTCAAGAAGAAATGATGTGGCACCAGAAATCGCGGGATAGTTGGATTAAATTGGAGGATCGGAACACGCGATATTTTCATTCCCAAACATTGATCCGGCGGCAACGAGGTCGTATTATTGGTCTTGACATAGATGGGAACTGGACAACTAATCCGGATGAGCTACAGAATCATATTTTAACCTATTTTGGGGGGCATATGGACTCTTGGTTCCATCCGCTAATCACCATCCCTCACTGGAAACTCTTCCACAGGTCGAAGGAGAGGCTGAGTTAGCTAAGGACATTTGCAGGGAGGAGGTTCAGGCAGCGATTAAGACCATGAAGGGTCTCTCGGCTCCGGGTCCGGATGGATTTCCGCCCTTGTTTTACAAGAAGTATTGGGATTTTGTTGGGAGTGCGGTTGTTCAGCTTGTTACTAATGGTTGCTTTGATCCTTCCATTGCCTCTACTTTTATTTGTCTATTCCCAAAGGTGGAGGTCCCCAGGGAGATTAAACAATTTCATCCGATTAGCTTATGTAATGCAAGCTATAAATTATCACCAAAGTTTTGGTGAATAGCCTACGGCCAGTTCTCCAGAAATTCATTGGGCCCTATCAATCGGCATTTCTACCGGGGCGTGGTACCTCGGGGAATGCTATTATCTTGCAAGAGGTAGTGAATACATTTCATATTAAACATCATAAGAGGGAGGAATTTCTATTGAAGGTGGACCTGGAGAAAGCATATGATAATGTTAGCTGGGATTTTCTAGAGGCTTGTCTTACAGAGATGGCTCTTCCTTCTTGCCTACATCGTCTTATCATGTTCTGTGTTCGTTCGCCGATGTATTCGATCTTATGGAACAGGGCGGCACTTCTTGCTATCATGCCTTCTAAGGGTCTTCGGCAGGGGGACCCTCTATCGCCATACCTTTTTATTATTGTTATGGAAAAACTTTCGCAAACCATTATGGCTAAGGTTCGTGAAGGGCAGTGGCAGCCTGTTGTGTTGGGATGCGGGTCGCCTCCTATTTCCCATCTCATGTTCGCAGATGATCTCCTTTTATTTTCGGCAGCTACTCTTGAAAGTGCAAGATGCATGGATCAAGTCCTCAGCAATTTTGTAATCCAATAGTGGTTGCGCATAAACCTAAGAAAGTCCCAAGCAATGGCATCAGTTTCTGTAGCTAATACCACTCGTCAAGGGATTGCAAATATCTTGAACATTGGATTCACTAGTGATCTTGGGCACTACTTGGGGTTTCCAGTTTTTTCTGGGGCAGCGAGGAAACACCATTTTCAGTTCCTCACTGAGGCCCTTCAGGTTTGATTAAGCACATGGAAACGGGCCTTATTAAATAAGGCAGGCCGATTGACCCTTGCACGGTCGGTACTAGCTGCAATGCCAAATTATGTTATGCAATTGAATTGGTTGCCGGCGGAGACTTGTGAGAGAATTGATGCGATCATTAGGACTTTCATTTGGAAGGATGCGGCCGGCCATGGCCTTTTCCTGGTCGGGTGGTCTAAGACGACCTTACCAAAGAGCATGGGAGGGTTAGGGATTCGATCTAGCAGAGATATAAATGTGGCGTTATTGGGTAAGAGCTATATGGAATTCCAGAATGGGTCCTCGAAGCCTTGGGTGGAAGTTCTCGCGAAGAAGTATGGGCCTGCACTCCCTATCATGAAACCGCGGCCGGTAGCATCCGCATTCTATCGTGCTTTGGTTAAATCGGGTCCGCTGCTAGCGGTTAGATTGCGTATGAGAATGGGAAGGGGGGATTGCAACTTTTGGAGCACGGCTTGGCTTAATGCAGGAGCGATAGGTAACCGGGTTCCCTCAATCCATATCTCGGATTTGAATTTGAGAGTCAAGGATGTCTTCTTTAACAATAGGTGGCAATGGGAGAATGTAGCTACAGCTGTTTCGGAGTCCATAAAGGCTGAAGTAAGGGAGTTTGGGCCGTTAGTGTTGCATGATTCCATTCCTGATGCTGCTAGCTGGAAGGGGGCGATGGATGGGAGATAGAGGGTGAAGGATGGTTATCTATGGCTCCTTGATCAGAGGGGATAGCAGTGGGATAGATCTTGGTCTTGGATTTGGCGTATATCAGAAGGTGCAGTTCATGGTTTGGTTGATTATTCATGCAGCTCTTCTAACTAATAAGCTGCGCCATCGACGGAAACTAGCAGACTCGGCCTTATGTGCTGTGTGCGGCCTTCATGATAATGGCCAAAATTGACCATTATTTTCAATCTATTTCCGTGTCTAAACATGGGCATTTGATCGCATTCCGGTCTTATTTAAATAAGAAAGCAGTTGAATTTGACAGATATATGCAAGTTTGTATAAATAATAAGCTGGTATTAAAAAATACAAAAATATTGTTATTTTTATTAAATTTGTGTTAAAAACCCAAAAACATGATAAAAATATTAAAAATCCTACACTTGATTAATTTTGGTTCGGTGTTGTCTATTCGGTGGAACACGAGTCTATTAGATGGAACACAAACCAAATAGTCAAGTGGGATAAATATCTATGTTTATTTTAATTAATATTTTTGATGTATATATTCATAATTTTTATGTTTATTTTTCATTTCTGTTTTCTGCTATTATTAAAAATAATTGGTCTACTAATCAATTTTAATTAAGTGCAATTTATTAAATGCAGGTGTCCAGTCCAAATTAGTCCATTTAAGCATCAAGGAGCTGGCCCAACAAAAAATATTAGTCCAATCACATTTTCAGTTCAAATCCTCCAGGCCCAGCAACACTTGTCTCGGCCCAAACCATCTCCATTAGCCCAACTCCCCAAAGCCCATTACACTAATTCAGTCCAAGCCCAACCACTAAACCCCAAACCCTAGCCACCCATTTTCCGGCGCCGCCAGCCGCCGCCGGCGAGATTCCGGTCATCTTCTCCGTCCAACTCCGGCGACTCCAAAACCAGATCCTGCCCCCATCTCTTTCGCCACCCACAGCCGCCTCATCCCCCATTTCCACCACCATTTCCATCCTCATCCACCCTCTGCTCCGCCCAACCGCCGCCACTCCTCCGATCATCTCCTCCACCAACACTGCCAGCCATCCCTCCGTTTCCCAGCCCCATTTCCTTCTCCACCTCACCGCACCACCTTCAATCTTCCTCCGGCCACCATACGCAGCCACAGATCCAGCAGCAGCCATCGCCGCTCGCCTCCAAGCTCCTTCGTCCACCTCCGAGCACCGCCTGCTCGAGCCACCACCACTCGCCGCCGCCGCGAGCCACCATTTTCCCGCCTCCAACAGCAGCAGCCCTCTCCACCTCCGACTACCCTCCGCCTCACCTTCATCCATTCGCCACCTTCAAGCCGCAGCCACTATCTCCGCCGCTGCTTCAGCCCACGGCCGCCGCCGCACCTCCGTCTCAAATAGCCTCACCTTCAACTGCTCAGCCCCATCTCCATCTCAAATAGCCTCGCCGGGCATCCCCCAAAAATTAAAGAAAATGAAATAGAGAATGAGAAGGAAGAAAGGAAACTAGAACAAGAATGGAGGAAAGAAAGAAAATCTGTGAAGAAAGAGAGAAGAAGAAAGAACGAGAATCAAGAGAAAGAGAGAACAGAAAAGAAAACTGGAGAAAGAATTGGAGGAGGAAAGAGAAAAAGAAGCATAATGGAAAAAAAACCTACTACGGCGCTAGATGAGAGAGGGTACGGCGCTATAAAATCCCCAACCACAAAGGAAAATGCAGCTACGACGCTATAGAGAGCTGCTACGATGCTATACAATGCTGAAACCAAGCACTACGACGCTATACAAAAGAGCTACGACGCTAGTGTAGCGTCGTAAAAGAGGATAGCGTCGTAAGCCTCAATTTGAATTTCACATGTGCTCAAATGATTGGAAAGTCCCTGGACCTGAAGTCCGGATGTGCAAAATCATGTTGTCTTTTCTTGTTGGACTTCAAGACCCGCGCCCCCCCACAGTGAACGAGGACCCATTGGACTAGGGTTTCCTAGCTTTAAATAGCTGTTTTGCTTCTTTCAACAGTAGCCTACACCCACTTTGAAAAATTATTTTGCTGTTCTTTAAGAGAGCATTGGGCTCTAGCTCATAGGTAGAATAGGTAGATTATTTTTATGTAATGTAGTTTCTTTCTAGCTTTAGTTTTAATTTCTTATGCTTAGTTTGTAAATGGGTTGTTAGATTTAGTTAGCCATATTTTCATATTTTACAGCTTCTCATTTGTAGTTTTTTTGGGGTTTGAAACACTTAAATCAATGGGTGTTTGAACCATATTTTGGTGTTAATCAAGGAAAATGTTTCCCAAAAATTTGTTGTGGGTAGTTACTGTTTGATTTTATTTTGGGTCATTTGACCAATGTTTTTGTGTTTTAGTTAGTTTAAATACTTTGTTTAGTTTTAATAAGTGCACAAATGCTAGATGTTCATCCCTTTTTAGATTTATTAGTGTAGTTTAGATTTTATTTTTGCTTAGTGTTGGTTTTTTTATTTTTTTATTTTTATTTTTATTTTTATTTTATTTTATTTTATTTTATTTTTAGTTTAGTTTAATAGATCTAAAATGTGGATGATATTATTGTGCTTGTGCATGTTCAAAAACTAAAATAGGGTTTTGCAATCGCATAGATTGCATTACCCGACCAACTATTTTAGGGTTTGCAATCGCAGAGATTGCATCACCCGAACAACAACATTCTGGGCTAGCTACGACGCTAACCGCCCTACGACGCTATCCTTGTATAGCGTCGTAGGTGAGGTTTAGCGCCGTAGTCGTCCAGACTTAACAAAATTTGCCTTACGGCGCTAGACCAACGACGCTATCCTCGGATAGCGTCGTAGGTCCCCAAAACATTTTCCTTTTCACAAAAACCCACTTACGACGCTATACCTACGACGCTATCCTAGGATAGCGTCGTCATTTAGTGTATAGCGCCGTAGCATCTCTCGTTTTTCCAAAAACTTCTTTCTTCCCCAATTTCTCAAACCAGCTACGACGCTACACTCACGACGCTATCCTAGGATAGCACCATAGTTTAGTGTATAGCGTCGTACAAACCCCTTCAACCACAAAAATTTCACATCCCTTTCACCAACCCATGACGACGCTAACCTCACGACGCTATCTTAAGATAACATCGTAAAAATCTGTCTAGCGTCGTAATTGGCAATTTTTTTGCCAAATTTTCCATTTCTCCATTTTCCTCACTTAATTAATTGAACCTTTATATTAATATTTTGAGGTTGAAATCCAATGATCTCAACCCATGATTAATTTGATATAAAGAACTTTGTTCAATTTCCATTAAAAGACTTTTCTACAAAATTAAACTCTAATGATCTAAGTATATAATCCGGACTTTAATTAATTAATTAATTATGGAATGAGAGATTATTTAGACCATAAAGAGTAATTATGGATTTAATTCCATACCCTTGCATGAGAAACCAATGTCTCTCATACAAGATGACCCAAAAATATTTTCTTTTATTTATTTTGTCTTTACCCGCGTTGTGTGAAACAGCTAGCAAGAGATATAACAGACTAATGTTGGCGGGTATTCCCACACGGATAAACTAGCTCGTGGTCTGTATATTAATTACTAGACGTTATTTTGCATGGTCCGGATAGTGGTCGGTGGAAGCCTTGGCGGTTCGTCCATCCGGGATTATAATAGCTGCTCAGCTGATTCCTATCCGGATACAGTTTTATTTTCTTTATCTTAATTTCAAAACCTGAATTCAAGTTGTAGTATTATTAAATGATGTCGACCAACATTATTTGAGAATTATTACAGCAAGAAAATATGTGTATAATACCCTGAAAGTTAGGTACGTTAATAATATTTTTCTAAAGAAATAATTCTTTGTTATTTCTTAAGAAATAAAATTGAGTTGGTAAATAAACTAATATTTTCCAAGATAGAGATCATTTGAAAGAAGTGAATTATTTTCCAAAGGAAAATATTGAGAGATGTATAATAATTTATTAAATAGAGAATTATACTTTCTAAGAAAGAAAATATTTAAATTGAGAAATATATTTCCAAGTGAAATATTCTACGTGACTAGTTAGATATTATTTTTCTAACAACTTTTATATTAAGTATAGTTAATTTTATTAGTTAACATAAAATCATCATTAGCCTATTGGTAAGATAAATGTTGCTTCTTGTCATGTGAGATAGGCCAGCATAATTGAAGAATAATAATTTACTAATGATATACACGTTGTGGAGGAGAGATAAGACAAATTAGAAAGAGGCAGAGTTGACATAAAACTAGGAGGTGCAGAAGGGGATAAGAAAGTCCGGTGCTCAAAATAGGCTGCAGATCAAGTGACAAATGCGTCCAAGATACAATATAAATAGGATAGAGTTGACATAAAATGGTAAAATTATGAAAATAAATAATAAAATGTTTATAAGGCTGCATGGATTAGATGTAAATTGGGAGGGATACTCAGCTCGAGGAAACCGAATTGGCAGAGAATATAATCAACTAAGGTAAATATAACTATACAAATTGAGTACAATGTAATGTGCAGGTCATGTAAAGACACACTCAAAGAGATAGGATTGATAGTGTCAGTACCTGATCTGCAAAATTAAACAGCTTGAGGGGACAAGTAACGGATTTGGAGATAAAATTTTGAAAAGTGGAGAGACTTGTTTTAGTAAAATTTGCAAAGCCTAATAAAAAAATATTAACAAAATAAAATAATAGAAAAAAGAAAAAGGGAAAGATACGCAGCATGTAATGTAACCAACAAATTTCCATGCATAATGACGTGTGGCATTGGGGTTTGACAATAACAATACAGATAAAATAATAAAGGAACAGTAGCCGCCTTCCAATGCCTATATAAACCCCATTCGAGACATCAGGACCAGTTCATTATCATTCCACACACTACTTCAAGAGGATGAGTAGCTAGTGCGGTCGTTCAAAGTTCTAAAGATTTTAATAAGCTATCTTCGGAAGAACTGTAAGTAAATTTTTGTTCTGCGGGCTTTGTCCCAAGAGTATTTTGCATGTTTAAATTCTTTTGTGTTTTAATAATTTTAGGGTTTATTCATGCAATTGATTTATGCAGAGGTAATGTCCCATTATGTGTTTTACTATTTTTGGGGCTAGGCCATGCATGTGAAAAATGAAATTTTCAGTGTATGGCATGTGATTATTGAATTATTATTATGCGGCGTATATCAAAGAGGTAGATATCGTCGTGAGTTATTTCATGGGCTATCCAAGGGATCCCCATGAAGAGGATTGTGTTTGGGCCAAGGGTCTCACAATCAGTTTTTCTAGATGCAAGGTAGGGCCATCCTTGTATACCATAGTTTGACTTCGGTCACTATGTGAGCATGCTAGGTCCTATGACATACCCCGGGTGTAGGCATCATAGTCGAGCTACATGTGGATTGAACTATTGCAATTGGTTTGACATGCCATTTACTGTTGAGTAATATTAAATTGCTTTTGTCCAAGGGACAAGAATTTGCTTGCTCAGCCGGTGGGCTGATAAACTTTACTTACATCTTTTTACAGGATTGGACCCCACTAAGAGGCATGGGCACGGGCACGGGTGTCAGTTTCACTTTTAAACTGGTTATTTTAAATTATGTGCCACTAGTCATAAAATAATCTTTTGAATAGTAAATCGTAGTTATCATATTTTATAAACTCAGATATTTTATTTGGATTAAAAATATTCTTTTAAATTTAGTTAATTGTTCTTTAACAAAGCAGTTAGTAAAAGTTTTATTTTAAATTTTTAGTCAATATGAGAAATTGTTTTCCTGCAGCAAGCGTAATCACCATATTTTGCAAATTGTATTATATTTATTGCAAAGTATATTTTTATAAATAATAAGTCAGTTTAAAGTGCATTTAGATTTAATTTAAAATTAGCCTTAGCGCTTCTCGGTTAAGTTAGCAAATGCAAGGCAAATGCGAGCTTAATCGGGAGGCGTGGCGGTAACAACCCCGGATTCCCATTAGAAACTTCCGCTGCAAAGCTGGGCGTGGAAAACGGGGGTGTTACAAGGTGGTATCAGAGCCGGAGTCAAAAACAAAAATCTTTTTGGAGTCAAAATCTTTATTTTTAGAATCAAAATCCTATTGGACTTTTTGAAAAGAAAAAAAAAGTACTTTCTTGCAGCTTAGGAAAATTTTCATTTATTTTGGGATGGGACACATCACATTTGCATTAGTCACAGTTCATATAGTTATTATGTTTGGTAATTGCATTGTATCCATGGCAATATTGTTTGCTAGATGAGAGATAAATAATTTAAGAGATCTTTATTAAAGAATAATATTTTATAAAAGGAGTCCAAGAGGGGATGACTCATAAGAAGAAAGAAATACAAAGATTAGAGGATAGAGAGCCCTATGCCCAGAAGGCTTGATAATCGAACATGATGATATAATCAATTAATTGCGAGAAAAAAAATGAGATAGTAAAGAATTCCCTGGTAAACTTCTTCCACCACAGTGTGGGAAGTGAGGTCAACAACATCTCCCGAGGCAATACCCTGAAAGTTGGGTATGCTACCAGTATGAAAAAGTTAGACATATCTCTAGAAAATAATACATCAGGGTAGAGAACCCTAAAGAAACTAGATGATTTATAAACTTGCTAATATCCTGCTGATAACACTTAGTAAGTTTAAAAGATTCTTTATTAGGCTTTGAGATTCTATAATCGTGTCGGTTTTAGATAGTAAATGGAGATGCTGATAATTTTGTGATGCATCTCTTTCTTTTTAGTATCGAAGATGTGTGATCTATCTTTTTCACTCACTAACCTCTAGACTAATACTAGGTGATTATTAACATTAGTATGACCGATAACAACGACCGTCAACAACAATAGCACAGTTATTGCTCATTCTTGGAGCAATGGTTGGAAAACAAGTGGAGAAATGAGAACATCAGGAAGCACATTGAGATTGTCGAAATGGTTAATAAATTACAATCACCTTGAGATAACGACCAAGAGAACCTTACTATACAAGAAGGGTGAATTGGGTCATTCAAGAAGCTACTCGAGGTAATAGAATACTCTGAAGAACGTAAGATAGGAGTAGCTACATTCTTCCTAACATGAATAACGAATACTTGGTTAAGGTCACAACAAGACCGCCAAGTTACTCGGGAGAAATTTCAAGGAGTTCGAGGGAACAATTTTACACACTCGATCAGCCTCCAAAACAATTAAAATAATAATAATAATAATAATAATAATAATAATAATAATAATAATAATAATAATAATCAAAATATGAAGAGTTTATTACTCTTTAACAAGGTAGTTGATTCGTACAAGAGTTCAATGCCAAAATTAATGAACTCTTAAGAATTGCTCCAAACCTGGTAGCAATGGATAAGACCAAGGCCCAAAAGTTTGCGCTTGGTTCGAACAAGTATATCCGAAAAATGTTCGATGGGAAGCAATTGACAAGTTTATGAAAAGTATAAGATCAAGCTATAATTTTCGAGAAAGTAAATCATAACCGTGAAACGAGAAATTTTCAGCCAAACAACATAATAAGGTACCCTATCCAACCTAATATAGGGAACCAATATTACTGTTGTCCACAAGGTGAACAATGTTGTTGTTGTGGCTTAAAAACATCACAGGGCCACAAACAATTGCTTGAGGCTTGATCCTAACCAACTTCGGATCGATTTGCAAAAAAAAAAAAAGAGGATTAATGCTAAAAAAAAAATACAAAGACTTGAAAATAATGAAGGGAATCAAGAGCAACGACCATTTTTCCCTTGTGAACCAGGAGTAGTCAATAGAGCTCCACCACACCAAGGTAGACCTAATCGAGGATGGCTGAACAGTCAACCAAGCTGACCTGTATGCTATTGATGACCCGGCCGAAGGTACTTTCAAGATTAAAGATTCCAAAGTTCGTGTTGCGTTTGATTCTGGAGCTACTAGTTCATTCGTATCTCATAGTAAATTGCCCGAGTTGGGATTCGATAAACCCTATAAGCTAGATTTAGAATTTTCTTACCCAACGGAGCAGTAGTTAACAACTCAAAACGTTACGAGAAAGTTCCATTTTTCTAATTCAAAGAAAAGTTTCGAACAAATATGTAACCTCAATTTCAATAAAAAAAGAGTCAATGCTCAAATGCCAAGCCGCTTTCACGCTCCGGGCTAGAGCACATTCAAAACTTGGCTCTGGAACAAAAGATTTGCGTTTATGAAGTTGAGTTTACCGCTGATCTCATAGAACTTGACTTAAAAAAAAAAAAAAAATTCTGATGTTATCTTGAGGATGGATTGGCTCACACAAAATCAAGCCACCATTTATTATGCCCAACAAAACATAACAATGATGGGGCCGAATAAACAACAAATTTCATGCTATGTGGAGCAAAGAGGACCAACAATGAAGGTTATTTCAGCCATGCAACAATGCAATTTGCAACACAAATAACAAAAGGGAACCCCCTTTATCTATGTTGTGTCCAAATTCTGCAAGCAGTAGAGAATGAATTCACGATCGACTTGATTCTAGGTACGAAACCTGTATCAAAAGCGCCATACCGAATGGCACTGGCTGAAACAAAAGAATTGAAAGAACGACTCGATGACCTTTTAGAAAAATGATACATTCGTCTCGGTACGTCCCCATAGGGAGCAATTATACTGTTTGTACGAGGGATGGACAATGACATGAGGCTCTTTGTTGATTACAGGGGCATCAATGAGATGACAATGAAGAATAAATCATATTTCCACGAGCTTATGACTATTTTAACAACTCAAGTGAGTCAGAACCTTTTCGAAGATTGATTGAGATCCGAATATCACCAACTTAGCATAACTAACAAGGATATCCAAAAGATGAAATTTAGAACATATTGTGGACATTAGAATTTACCATGATGTCGTTTGGATTAACCAAGCTCCAACGGTATTCATGGCTCTCATGAACAATGTGTCTCGACAACTATTAAACAAATGTATAGTTGTCTTCATTGAAGACATATTGGTCTACTTTGAGAATGAGGAAGAACATGAACAACATCTATATCAAGTCCTGTAAACACAAAAAAAAAAAAAAAAAAACTGTCATTTGTACGCCAAATTAGCTAATTGTGAATTTGGCCAAACACGATTACATTCCTCGGTCATATCGTCTCTGCCGATGGAATACCAGTTGACTCTGCTAAAGTAGCATATGTGAAAAATTGCACTGTACGAACCTCACAAACCAAGATCAGAAGTTTCCTCGGTTAGGTAGGCTACTACATGAAATTCATAAAAGACTTCTCAAAAATTGCAAGACCACTAACACAAAATCTCATGAATTAACAAAGGTTATAGGACATTCAAATGCAAAGCTGCATTCCATACATTAAAAAAAGGCTAACCACGACACTTGTCCTAACCTTGCCCAATGGAAAGGACAATTTTGAAATTTATATTTATACTCCCAAATTTGGGCTAGGATGCGTGTGAATGCAGAGGGGGAAAGTCATAGTATATGCTTCTCTACGACAAAGGCCAAATGATCCAGATCATGACCTGGAATTAGCCACGGTTGCCTTTGCTCTGAAGATACGAAGACATTATTCGTACGACCAAAGTTGTGAAATATACACTGAATACAAAAGACTAAAATATATCTATACTCAAAAGCGATCAACAAGTGCCAAAGACGATTGTTAGAACTGAAGAAGGATTACAACTTCGGCATCACGTATCACGAAGGAAAAGCCAATAAATTGTGGTTGTTCCTCCAAGCCGAAGGTCAAAACATCTTAGTTACCGCCTGAATATACATATAATCGGTCCGCTGACATTGACTGGGTATAACAAAGTACGCTCACCCAACTGACCAATGTTATCACAATTCGGCCGGCCATTATTACAAAATCCGATATATATATATATATATATATATAAAGGGCCGATGACGTCAAATTCGAAAGGGTCAAGGCAAAAATCGCATAACGTGAAGCTATGAATAATCCACGAAGATGACAACATTCAACTTAAAGGTCGTTGGCCCATGCCAAAAGCATACGGGGACCCCAAACGATGACAGACACAAAACTTCTTATTTTGTACACCTTAGAGGATAGTGGCCTAAAATGAAGCGAACGGTAGCATAATCCGTAGAAAGGTCAAGGCTGAGCGAAAGAAACCACTTATATTAGTAGAACCACTCAAAGTCCAGAATGGAAGTGAAATAGCATTTCCGTGGACTTTGTCTCAATATTACCAAAGACACAAAGAGGAAAAATATAATAAGATATGGATAATTGTAGAACGATTAACGAAAGTAGCTATACTCATACCCATGAAAGAGACGTGGGGTGTGAATCAGCTACCCAGAGCTTATATCGAGAATGCCGTACAAATGCAGGGGATTTCCTAAGATATCGCTTCCGATTGAGATCGTCGATTCATCTCAACAACTGATGAGGACAACATTCCACCCAACAACCGATGGAAAAATAGAAAAATCCAGGGTCTTGAAGACGTGCTAAGAACTTCCGCTTTAAAATTCTAAGGAAGTTGGGAAAATAACCTATGCTAGTGGAATTTAATTACAATAGTAATCATCATGCTAGTTTCCGCATGGCCCGATTTGAAGCACTATACGGTAGGAAGTGTCGAAGACCACTTTGTTGTACTACTGGCGAAAATCCAATTTCTATTGAACCACAACTAAATGAGGAGACAAAGCATGTTATTGAGCAAATCCAACTCAAAATAAAATTCCCCATGATCATTAAACAACAACGTATGCCAACTAGAGAAGGCGAGAGGGAGGATATGAAATAGTTGACAAGGTATTATTGTAGGTATCACATATGAAAGGAGTGATGCAATTCGGTAAGCGTGATAAGCTAAGCCTTCGTATTACAACATAGAAAGTACCATCATGACTTTAAGAGAATGATTCCATCAGATATTATTGAACTAGATAACGACTTTACTTATGAAAAGAGACTAGTCAAAATCTTAGACAATACATAGCGAGCCACGAGGCGCCAAGTCATGGTCAAAGTCCAATGGTCAAACGATGACGAGAATGATGCCTTGTGGGAAACTGATGCAGAAATACAAGAAAACTATCCGGAGCTATTTCTTGAAATCGATGCAGCTATGGGGACATAGCTGTGAAAACAAGTGGGGGAGGATGTCATAGTCCTATAAAGAATAAGGTAAGAAAAGTTCTATATGTGAGAGCCTTATTTAGTCTTGCAATAGTTGTTGTTTGATTAAACTCCGAGGACGAAGTTTGTTTTTAAGGAGGGTAGATTATAATACCCTGAAAGTTAGGTACGTTAATAATATTTTTCTAAAGAAATAATTCTTTGTTATTTCTTAAGAAATAAAATTGAGTTGGTAAATAAACTAATATTTTCCAAGATAGAGATCATTTGAAAGAAGTGAATTATTTTCCAAAGGAAAATATTGAGAGATGTATAATAATTTATTAAATAGAGAATTATACTTTCTAAGAAAGAAAATATTTAAATTGAGAAATATATTTCCAAGTGAAATATTCTACGTGACTAGTTAGATATTATTTTTCTAACAACTTTTATATTAAGTATAGTTAATTTTATTAGTTAACATAAAATCATCATTAGCCTATTGGTAAGATAAATGTTGCTTCTTGTCATGTGAGATAGGCCAGCATAATTGAAGAATAATAATTTACTAATGATATACACGTTGTGGAGGAGAGATAAGACAAATTAGAAAGAGGCAGAGTTGACATAAAACTAGGAGGTGCAGAAGGGGATAAGAAAGTCCGGTGCTCAAAATAGGCTGCAGATCAAGTGACAAATGCGTCCAAGATACAATATAAATAGGATAGAGTTGACATAAAATGGTAAAATTATGAAAATAAATAATAAAATGTTTATAAGGCTGCATGGATTAGATGTAAATTGGGAGGGATACTCAGCTCGAGGAAACCGAATTGGCAGAGAATATAATCAACTAAGGTAAATATAACTATACAAATTGAGTACAATGTAATGTGCAGGTCATGTAAAGACACACTCAAAGAGATAGGATTGATAGTGTCAGTACCTGATCTGCAAAATTAAACAGCTTGAGGGGACAAGTAACGGATTTGGAGATAAAATTTTGAAAAGTGGAGAGACTTGTTTTAGTAAAATTTGCAAAGCCTAATAAAAAAATATTAACAAAATAAAATAATAGAAAAAAGAAAAAGGGAAAGATACGCAGCATGTAATGTAACCAACAAATTTCCATGCATAATGACGTGTGGCATTGGGGTTTGACAATAACAATACAGATAAAATAATAAAGGAACAGTAGCCGCCTTCCAATGCCTATATAAACCCCATTCGAGACATCAGGACCAGTTCATTATCATTCCACACACTACTTCAAGAGGATGAGTAGCTAGTGCGGTCGTTCAAAGTTCTAAAGATTTTAATAAGCTATCTTCGGAAGAACTGTAAGTAAATTTTTGTTCTGCGGGCTTTGTCCCAAGAGTATTTTGCATGTTTAAATTCTTTTGTGTTTTAATAATTTTAGGGTTTATTCATGCAATTGATTTATGCAGAGGTAATGTCCCATTATGTGTTTTACTATTTTTGGGGCTAGGCCATGCATGTGAAAAATGAAATTTTCAGTGTATGGCATGTGATTATTGAATTATTATTATGCGGCGTATATCAAAGAGGTAGATATCGTCGTGAGTTATTTCATGGGCTATCCAAGGGATCCCCATGAAGAGGATTGTGTTTGGGCCAAGGGTCTCACAATCAGTTTTTCTAGATGCAAGGTAGGGCCATCCTTGTATACCATAGTTTGACTTCGGTCACTATGTGAGCATGCTAGGTCCTATGACATACCCCGGGTGTAGGCATCATAGTCGAGCTACATGTGGATTGAACTATTGCAATTGGTTTGACATGCCATTTACTGTTGAGTAATATTAAATTGCTTTTGTCCAAGGGACAAGAATTTGCTTGCTCAGCCGGTGGGCTGATAAACTTTACTTACATCTTTTTACAGGATTGGACCCCACTAAGAGGCATGGGCACGGGCACGGGTGTCAGTTTCACTTTTAAACTGGTTATTTTAAATTATGTGCCACTAGTCATAAAATAATCTTTTGAATAGTAAATCGTAGTTATCATATTTTATAAACTCAGATATTTTATTTGGATTAAAAATATTCTTTTAAATTTAGTTAATTGTTCTTTAACAAAGCAGTTAGTAAAAGTTTTATTTTAAATTTTTAGTCAATATGAGAAATTGTTTTCCTGCAGCAAGCGTAATCACCATATTTTGCAAATTGTATTATATTTATTGCAAAGTATATTTTTATAAATAATAAGTCAGTTTAAAGTGCATTTAGATTTAATTTAAAATTAGCCTTAGCGCTTCTCGGTTAAGTTAGCAAATGCAAGGCAAATGCGAGCTTAATCGGGAGGCGTGGCGGTAACAACCCCGGATTCCCATTAGAAACTTCCGCTGCAAAGCTGGGCGTGGAAAACGGGGGTGTTACAATGTGGGTTTTTCTTCCATTCACAGACAAAAGGGAGATGAATGACGGTGGTCACCGTCACTTGGAATTCCTTTCTGTCTAAAAATCTTTCCATCTGGAATAATTGGGAACTGGATAGCAGATGTTTGCAGTCCAGATCACCCCAGTTATTTCTGGCACTCTCTTTAGCCAAAATTCTTCTCATCTCCGGCTATTTCATCTTTGTGTTCCAACTTCTGTCTAAACCCACCTTATATTTTGGGTTAATTTAATTTTACACTTCCTTATAAAATTATGCATGATATTATTATGTAAATATTGTGGTCAATATTATTTTGGGATCCTTCCCTTGGACATAGAAGTCTTGATTTAAATCAGATGTCTCACAATAAATTTCCAACAAAAAGTCATTTATAAAATCCGGATCTAAGTAAGGGATAAATTCCTCAGTTATGACTAATTTATATCCGACTGGGGGTTGATTTTGGGACATTAGAAGCAGGGTCAGCGATTAGGTCTCATCTAGACTGAAAGGATCTGTGTTTTAATTGAGAGTCCAGTACCTGTTTAGGGAATGATTTTCAAATCAATTATTTTCCAAAATTGCTGTATGTTGGAAATCTTATATTAAATATTGCACTGACTCAGAGTCCACTTGGATTCAGATGAGGTGTAATAGATAATACTAGAAGAACAACATGTGGGCCTTGGTTATTTTCTAAGGTAGGGTTGAGTTCCTTTTAACTGCTATCCTCTTCTGCCAAAGCCTATTTTTGAGTCCTGAGTGAGTGCATCCGGAATGAACTAATTTATTAGTTTATTTCATTAGTTTGTATCTCATAACCACCCGACGGGAAGTGAACACTGCGAGCGGTTCACCAAGAATAGGGAATTCTTGATCCACACCCGGTCATTCTGACTGGGGGCTGTCTTTTACTACCAGGGTCAGACTTTCAAAAACCTCCGAGTGATAGGATTTTAAATGCTTTCTTTTAACTGCTTTCTTTAGAGGTCACTCGGTTGTATTGAGAGTTGCGTAACTGCTACTAGGACTGATAGTTAAGGGATAGTTCAGGGCCTGATTAGAATCTTTGGATGTGACATGGGGGAATGATAGCGGTACTTGACACTTCAACTAATGATTTGTCAGGTGTTGCTTATCCACCACAGATAAATAATATAACTTTGCAAGGCCTGTGAAGGGAGTTATGAGTCTGTGGTGTCTTAGATTATGATTTCTTAAGAGCATGTAAATTCTTACTGTAAGTACCTGTCTGTTAAAGGGAACACAGTATAGAAAGCATGAGAGTTAGCTATCTGAAAGGATTATCCCAAGCTAAGATCTGTGTAACAAAATGGAAGTTTAATTGTATTTCATCTGAATCTTGTCCAATTCTTATTATTTTCTTCCTGTCCCTTCTGTCTCATTTTAAATCTACTTTCTTAGATTAATTTAACCGCTTTCTTAGAATAATTTTATTGCTTTCTTAGATTAAATTTAATTCGCTTTCTAGAATAATTTTATCTGTTTTATTCTATTGCTTTCATAGCTTAGAATTAAATTATGTCAAGTAGATGATAGTTAAAAACACAAACTTGAATCGACTAACCGAGTGGAAAATCTTAGTAAACGACGTGGGCCCTGCTTCCATTGCACATCCTTCGGTGAATGATCCGGTACTTACTATAAATACTGCAATTTTTGACTCCGTGCGTGTAATACCATAGAAATTACCCGAAATAATTGTAATTCACTAAAGAGACTTTTATTAAATATTTAATCACTTGCTTAAAGAATTAGTATATTGTTTTTTTCTACAAAACAACACTTGAAAAACTATATATGTAAATTTGTCTTTTCCAAAAGAAATATGAATTTCAATATCAAGGGTAATAGAATTATATAGTTTTTAAATCTATTGTTTAAATTATATATATAAGTTTTTATATATATACACATTGGTCTTGAAAATTTTTATGAGGATAATATGTGAATATTTTAAGTACTTTGGTATTCATTATGGAATAAATTTTTATAAAAATAAAAGTATGAGTTTTTATGTGAATCTATGAGAATTAACTTTTATATATAAGAAAATATATTCATAGATTATAATTTTTATTTGATGATGACATGAAGACTTTGTGGTTTGAGTATTGTTATGAATAAAATAAAACCATGCAAGTATATTATTATTATCTTTTTGAAAGCACATTAATATAAATACAATACTTGAAATAAATAAATAAATATTATATTATCATATCCAACTCATTGAGTATAAATGCATGCCACTAAATAATGGCAAGAATAATGATTTTTCTAGACAAGCTAATACTTCAATCATTTTCATGATACACTACTTACACAAATATAAGGTTAAAAAGCAATTGCAAGAAATTTTCTTCCTAAACAAATAGATGAAAAATCAACATGATTAACAAGTGTCTTGGATGAATGGCTAGCAAAGAAAGGTGATCAATTATCTCTTGAACCCACCAAGATTAATAGCCTCCATAATAGGCAAACCATTATGTTAATAGACAACAAGATGGACAAAATTAATAGCCTCCCAAATTAATAGCCTCTTTGTTAGGCTATAAGGACCAAATGAGTGGATACAAATACTCTAACCATTATTGCTCAAGACACACTTAATTGGATGATTGGTGAGGTTGTAATCACTCTCACAATGTGTCATGTTCAAATCTTAGCCTATAAATAGAGGGGGTTTCTAGCCTTCAAACACACCAATCTCATCCATCTCATTAGCCAAATTCACTACCCATTTTATTCTTCAAAGTTCTCCCACATAGTGAGCATATCTTAAGGATTGTGGAGTCTTGTAGGCTTGGCAACCTTCATCATTCTAAGAGTTCTAATTCTTCTCAACACTTGGTTAGTAAGATATCATCCTTGAAACTTGTATCTTAGAGATCTAAATCTTTTATTTTTATACTATAAATTGATTTCCCTCTATTTGTCGAATTTCAGCGAAACCCGTAATTTGTGGTGCGAATCTTGTGTTATAACGGCCATTATCTTTGAATCTCCTTGGTCTTATACATCTATTCTGTAAGTTAACACTCTCTCTTTAAGTTTGGAGATCCTCATCCATGTTTTAAGAGTACAAAATTAGAATTCCCTCATTATACCAAAATCTGTCCGTTTTTCATTTACGTAATGATCCATCTTTTTAAAATATTTTGGTTCATTATACCTCAAAGGTTCCTTCATAAAACTTGTTCCTTATTGAGTTGAGTATATTTCTGAAAACTTTTATAATTTTTAGAACTCATATGAAAAAGTTATGGGATCCGCTTTATCGAAAGGTCGAAATCTCTTTTTGTTGAAATCTAAGAAATGATAGTGGTTCTGAAATCCTCATTTTTGACGGTCTTAAGTGTTTCAAACCTAAATGGTTTATTCATGAAAAATATTTATCGATATGTTATCTACCTTGTAGTAAAATTTTAGAATTTTTGGTCGCAAATTACTATTTTTAAAACCTGTTGAAAATTATAGAGTCACCATTGAATTTCTGACAGAATACATGTTCTGAAAAGAACTCAATTTTTGAACTATTTCCATACCTTATTTTGAAAAGTGTAAAACATGAAACTTGTTCAACTATGTGTTGAGTATCTACAGTTTAAATTTCAAAGCAATCGCCTTTCATATGAATTTTTAAACTGACTTGGCGTAAACTGCGACATTGGACTTGATATTTGGTCCAAATGAGAAATTGTTGGATTTTGAGATCCATGAAATGATATTTTCATATCTATGAGATATTGATATGGGAGTTAAATGTTGAAATGATATTTGGCATTATTGAATGCCCTTGTTATGACGTTACTCCCGTGAAATTGTTGAAAACTCTTTTAAAGAGGATATTATGTGGAAAAATTGTGAAAAAACTCTTTTAAATCCATTGTGCACTATTAACTTGAGTAAGATGCCATACTTGATAGAGGGCTAATGCATTAGGGATGTGTCTTGCGGGGCCTCCCCCTCTAAATATGCCAAGACGGCATTGTTGATAAATTGTGCCAAAACGGCGTTGTTGCATGTATGAGTCTATACTCTTGGGTGTATCCGTGATGGGTTACCCAAGGCTCCGGAGTGTGTCTGTATATGAGTCCGCTGCATGCTGATCATGACTTATGATCGATATGATATGATATGATATGATATGATATATGGAAAATGGTGTCCTCTTGTGCATAGTTGCTACAATGGTAAGAATGAAAGTTATTTATTTTGTTAAAGGTAATGTATGTGATCCTTTTTAAAAGAAAAAGTGAAAATTATTTTTTTTTAAATGAGTGTCAACCATTATTTTAAAATCCACTTCTTAAAGTGGAGCGGGTTGACTTACTCAGTACCATTGTACTGATAAAAAGTTGTTGTGTTATCTTTTTACAGATATTGGAGCTGACATGTGAACTGCATCTCATGACATGAGCATTTGGGGATGGGATTACCTTTCATCAAAAAGATTGTTGCTTTAAGGAACCACGTACTTTTAATTATTAATGTCTTATATATTGCCTTTAGTTTATGCTTCCGCGTGAGAAAGAACAATGGCTTTGGTATTAAGTACTTTAAATTTTCTTATGACTATATTTTATAAAATTGGCAATAATTTTTAAAGTCCATATTACAAAAATTTATATGTGAAGATATTTAGCCGTAGCACTTGTCAATTAAGTTAGCCAAAGGGCAAGCCTGACTGACAAGTGTGGCGATAACATTCTGAAACCTTATGAGGATGAATTTCGGGGTGTTACAAAGTGGTATCAGAGCGTATTTTTAAACTCTAAGTATTTGTAAACTGTTAAATATAGAACTGCATGAGCTGATTCTGTCTAAGGAGTCTGGTTTTTAAAGATTGCCCGTCAGCCGGTGGCTCTACCAGTCTTTCCTGGGAATCAACTTTGTAGCTCTATATTTTAACTAGTTGGCAAATTACTTAGAAGGCGGTACCCTCTAATCTTAGCATTTCTTGGTTAAGTTAGCAACAAGGCGAGCTTGACTAAGGGATGCGACAGTTTAACTCCGGTTTATGGATTAAAAAAAAAGTCCATTTTGAGAAAGAAATATGCAAAATATTTTTCAAAGGCCCATATGGGCTATGTTAAATTTTGAAACTTTGAAATTATTTTTGGGGTGGGGACATATGCATTCATGAGCATGCATCATTTTTTATAAAAAATTTTTTTAAAAAAATATATATTGTTATGATATACTAAGTCATTTGACCTTATTATAAGTGCTCTTTTTAAATTCTCTATCTTGTAATATTCTCTAGATTTATGAAATAAATCTTGTTATTTCATCCCTTCTGGTTAATCTCTAAATAAAGTCATACTCCTAACTTAGACATTTCTGCGTTAACTCATCCTTATACTATGACCTAACGAGTTTTAGGACATAATCATCCCTTAGACTTGAACTCACTCTTGCTTAACCATCCTTAGCAGAATGGCACCCCGTGCAAGGACTAGAAAAACCCTCCGAAGTGTTAATGCCCTCAACAACATGGAGCCACACCAAAATCCAAACATGACTAACCACGAAGTGCCAGCAGCACCGGGTGTATCCAATCAACAAGCTGTACCACCTGCACACAACATATATCACCCTGACATCACCAACAATCAGGGCGTTGGACACAACATGGTACCTCCTAATCAGGGAGCACCCAACAACCAAACCCCTCAGAATCGAAACACGCCAAACTCGCTTGACAATGATCGCCTAAGGATCATTGAGCAAATGCTCATTGCCTTGGGTCAGGGTCAAATTAATCAAGCCACAGCAGCTGTGCCGCCACCTCAAGCCCAGCTCAATCACCTAGCAGTGGTGAACCAATACAGACCACCTCGTTATGATGGGCAGGAGGACCCTATTAAATTGGAGGATTGGATAAAAAGTTTCAACAAGCTACTCGAAGCGACTCGTTGCCCAGATGAGCAGAAGATTACTGTAGCCTCGTACTTTTTAGGAGGTGATGCAGATGACTGGTGGCAGTTACAGAAGAGAGAGCTAGATGATGATGAGGAGTATACATGGGAAAACTTTACAGAAGCTCTAAGAGAAAGGTTTTACACGATGAGTACCAAAGCAGCAATGTATGAAGAGTTTCTATCGTTACGACAAGGAGCACAATCTGTACAAGAATACTATGTCAGATTCAAGGAGTTAGTCAGATTTGCTCCTTAGTTAGTCTCCACCGATGCCGAGAAGGCACAGAAGTTCGAAATGGGATTAAACCTCTCCATTAGAGAAGTGGTGGCTGGAGTTCAGTATCCTACCCTCCAAGCGATCTACGATCGAGCTGTCGCAGTTTCTCGTGTACAACAGATGAAGAGAAAAGCCGGGGAGTCTAGCCGCGGGTTCCAAGGACAGGACAAGAGGATTCGGGACAACCGAGGAAGCAGCAGCAACAACAACCACCTCAGCAACAATAAAGGCAATATTCGAGGTGGGCAGAATCGACCCGTCCAGGGAAACAAAGGAGGGGGCAACAATGGTACTAGAAACCATGAAGGGTACATACCACAATGCCCAAAATGCAACAAGCCCCACTTGGCTAGGGGATGCCCCAAGCCGGGTACATGTTATAGATGTGGCCGAGAAGGTCATATGAGGAAGGAGTGTAGGACCCGCATTGAAAATATTACAAAAAGAGATGACCTTATCAATATCCCCACTCAGCCAAATAATCAGGATGTGCGAAACGGAAATAATCAAGGACAGAGGCCTCAGCAAAATAGAAACCAACAAGGGAACCATGGAGCACCTATAGGGCGGCTCAATGTTATTAATCAGGCAGATCTTTCAACTCAAGGGGATGTGATAACAGGTACATTTACGGCTTTAAGTGTGCCTGTTAAGGTTTTATTCGATTCTGGAGCAAGTTGTTCGTTTATCTCTTCTAGAATCTTGCCTGAATTAGAGATGCCAAAACCTAAAATGATTAACTTAGGAATTCAGTTGCCTTCGGGAAAAATTGTATCGTGCACCAAACGATACGATGGGATTCCTATAGTCATTAAGAACCTTGAGTTCTATGCAAACTTAGTAGAATTTGACCTTAAAGATTTTGATATTATATTGGGAATGGATTGGCTTACCCAATATAAAGCTGTAATTGAGTGTCAGAAACACAAAATTACACTGTCTAAGACGAGAGGCAAAATGGTCAACTACTATGTCCAACTCCCCAAACGTAAGACTAAGGTAGTAAATGCCTTAAAATTTTATAGTCTTATGCAGAAAGGATATATGCTTTATGCATGCTATATCCATAACCTCAAGTTAAAGGAGAATAAAATTGATGACATTCCAGTAGTGAGGGAGTATCCAGATGTATTCCCAGAAGAAATTCCTGGAATGCCTCCAGAACGTGAAGTCGAGTTTACAATCGATCTACTTCCCGGAACAGAACCTGTATCAAAAGCTCCTTATCGCATGGCAACCCTAGAAATGAATGAACTCAAGGAGCAACTTGAGGAATTATTACAAAAGGGGTATATACGACCTAGCACGTCGCCGTGGGGAGCACCAGTCTTATTCGTCAAGAAGAAAGATGGAGGGTTACGTCTTTGTATCGATTATAGAGGTTTAAATCAGGTAATGGTTAAAAACAAATACCCGTTACCTAGGATTGATGACCTTTTCGATCAACTTAAAGGTGCAACGGTATTCTCCAAGATAGATTTGCGATCCGGTTATCATCAACTGCGAATTGCTGAAAAGGATATTCCGAAAACTGCTTTCAGGACACGTTATGGACATTACGAATTTACAGTGATGTCCTTTGGGCTAACAAATGCCCCAGCAGTATTCATGAATCTCATGAATGATGTGTTTCGAGAATTGTTAGATCAATGTGTAGTCATTTTCATCGACGACATCTTGATCTATTCAAAGAGCAATGAAGAACATGAGCAACACTTGCATCAGGTGCTAAAGACATTAAGGAAACACCAACTCTATGCCAAGTTGTCCAAGTGTGACTTTTGGCTAGAAAAAGTAGGATTTTTAGGCCACGTTGTATCAGCTGATGGAGTTTCTGTTGACCCAGCAAAAATATCACCAATCACCGAGTGGCCTACGCCTACTAATCAAACAGAAGTGAGAAGTTTTCTTGGACTGGCTGGATATTACAGGAGGTTCGTCAAGGACTTTTCCAAAGTTGCACGACCTCTGACTCAACTTTTGAAGAAAGGCTTGAAGTATGAATGGACAGAAAAGTGTGAATCATCATTTCAAGAGTTAAAGAAACGCCTCACAACAGCACCAATTTTAACATTGCCAACAGAGAATGGAGATTTTGAAGTGTATAGTGACGCTTCAAAAGAGGGGCTAGGGTGTGTTTTAATGCAACAACAACAAGTCATTGCATATGCATCACGACAATTGAAGCCTCATGAGGAGAATTATCCGACGCACGACCTAGAATTAGCAGCGGTAGTGTTCGCATTAAAGATTTGGCGACACTACTTGTACGGACGAACTTGTCGGATATTCACAGACCACAAGAGCCTTAAGTACATATTTACTCAGAAGGAGTTAAACATGAGGCAACGCAGATGGTTAGAGTTGATCAAGGATTATGATTTGGACATCGCCTACCATGAAGGGAAAGCTAATGTGGTCGCAGATGCGTTGAGCCGCAAGACTCGACACGTGGTAAATACTCTTATCTTACCTTCGAAACTGTATATGGACTTGGTCAAGGTAGATACGGAGCTAGTCCATTATGGAACTGTGGAAAATGTCATTAATGCTATGACCATTGAATCTACGGGATTTGATGAAATACGCAGTGCTCAACCAGGCGACATAAAGCTTGAAAGGATCAAGAAGAAGGTTGCTGAAGGAAAAGCAATTGGTTTTGCAATCCATGAGGATGGAAGCATTCGCTTCAAAGGAAGATGGTGCGTACCGCATAAATGCGTAGAGCTAAAACGAAGATTAATGGAAGAAGGCCACAACACCCCATATTCAGTACATCCAGGGGGTGATAAGCTTTATAAGGATTTAAAGAAGGTTTATTGGTGGCCAAGGATGAAGAATGAGGTTGTTGAGTTTGTGGCTAGATGTTTAACCTGTCAAAAGGTTAAAGCAGTACGTCAGAAGCCCTTAGGACTCATGAAACCATTGGAAATCCCGAGTTGGAAATGGGATAGTATATCAATGGATTTTGTTTCAGGACTACCACGATCACCAAAAGGAATGAATAAAATTTGGGTAATTGTTGATAGATTGACAAAGATTGCGATCTTCATACCAATGAAGGATACATGGTCTATGGATCAATTAGCAAGAGCATATATCAATAACGTGGTTCGACGACATGGAGTACCACATGATATAATCTCTGATAGAGACAGCAGATTTGTCTCTCATTTTTGGACCAAGCTGCAAGAAGCTCTTGGTACCCAAATTAAAATGAGCACCGCTTTTCACCCGATGACGGATGGACAAACAGAAAGGACAATCCAAACACTGGAGGACATGCTGAGAGCATGCGTTCTTGAATTTAAAGGAAGTTGAGAAAGGCATCTACCTTTGATAGAGTTCTCTTACAATAACAGCTATCATGCTAGTATAGGTATGGCACCGTTTGAGGCACTCTATGGACGCAAGTGCCGAAGCCCATTATGTTGGGAAAAATGTGATAATTCTATTGTGGTTGGGCCGCAACTCATTGAAGACATGACCCAAAAGATCAAGATGATCCAAGGGAAAATGAAGGCAGCACAAGATCGACAGAAAAGTTATGCCGATGTTAGGCGACAAGACCTAGAATTTCAAGTTGGAGATAAGGTTATGCTGAAAATATCACCTATGAAAGGAGTGATGCGTTTTGGAAAGCGAGGAAAGTTAAGTCCTCGATATATTGGACCGTATGACATTCTGGAACGAGTCGGAACCCTGGCATACAGACTAGCCCTACCGCCACAACTATCTCGAGTGCACAATGTGTTCCATGTTTCACAGTTAAAGAAATATGTGCGTGACCCAACCCATGTACTTCAACAGGAAGTAATTGAACTCAAAGAAGATCTAACTTATGAAGAGTATCCAATCCAAATACTCGATATCAAAGAAAGAACGACAAGGAACAAGACCACCCGGATTGTTAAAGTACTTTGGTCCAATCATGGTACGGAAGAAGCAACATGGGAACTAGAGGATGATATGAAGCAACGCTACCCCAATCTCTTTTTAAACGACCAAATAACAGTTATGGGGACATAACTGTAGGCTTAAGGGGAGGAGGATGTAATCACCCGACACAATCTTGATAGGGTATGTTCAAAATCTCCTATTTTTTTTTCTTTTCCATTAACTTTTATCTTATATTCCGCATATTAGATTGTCATAGTATTTTTCATTAAAACTTCGAGGACGAAGTTGATTCTTAAGGAGGGTGGATTGTAATACCATAGAAATTACCCGAAATAATTGTAATTCACTAAAGAGACTTTTATTAAATATTTAATCACTTGCTTAAAGAATTAGTATATGTTTTTTTCTACAAAACAACACTTGAAAAACTATATATGTAAATTTGTCTTTTCCAAAAGAAATATGAATTTCAATATCAAGGGTAATAGAATTATATAGTTTTTAAATCTATTGTTTAAATTATATATATAAGTTTTTATATATATACAAATTGGTCTTGAAAATTTTTATGAGGATAGTATGTGAATATTTTAAGTACTTTGGTATTCATTATGGAATAAATTTTTATAAAAATAAAAGTATGAGTTTTTATGTGAATCTATGAGAATTAACTTTTATATATAAGAAAATATATTCATAGATTATAATTTTTATTTGATGATGACATGAAGACTTTGTGGTTTGAGTATTGTTATGAATAAAATAAAACCATGCAAGTATATTATTATTATCTTTTTGAAAGCACATTAATATAAATACAATACTTGAAATAAATAAATAAATATTATATTATCATATCCAACTCATTGAGTATAAATGCATGCCACTAAATAATGGCAAGAATAATGATTTTTCTAGACAAGCTAATACTTCAATCATTTTCATGATACACTACTTACACAAATATAAGGTTAAAAAGCAATTGCAAGAAATTTTCTTCCTAAACAAATAGATGAAAAATCAACATGATTAACAAGTGTCTTGGATGAATGGCTAGCAAAGAAAGGTGATCAATTATCTCTTGAACCCACCAAGATTAATAGCCTCCATAATAGGCAAACCATTATGTTAATAGACAACATGATGGACAAAATTAATAGCCTCCCAAATTAATAGCCTCTTTGTTAGGCTATAAGGACCAAATGAGTGGATACAAATACTCTAACCATTATTGCTCAAGACACACTTAATTGGATGATTGGTGAGGTTGTAATCACTCTCACAATGTGTCATGTTCAATTGTTCAAATCTTAGCCTATAAATAGAGGGGGTTTCTAGCCTTCAAACACACCAATCTCATCCATCTCATTAGCCAAATTCACTACCCATTTTATTCTTCAAAGTTCTCCCACATAGTGAGCATATCTTAAGGATTGTGGAGTCTTGTAGGCTTGGCAACCTTCATTATTCTAAGAGTTCTAATTCTTCTCAACACTTGGTTAGTAAGATATCATCCTTGAAACTTGTATCTTAGAGATCTAAATCTTTTATTTTTATACTATAAATTGATTTCCCTCTATTTGTCGAATTTCAGCGAAACCCGTAATTTGTGGTGCGAATCTTGTGTTATAACGGCCATTATCTTTGAATCTCCTTGGTCTTATACATCTATTCTGTAAGTTAACACTCTCTCTTTAAGTTTGGAGATCCTCATCCATGTTTTAAGAGTACAAAATTAGAATGCCCTCATTATACCAAAATCTGTCCGTTTTTCGTTTACGTAATGATCCATCTTTTTAAAATATTTTGGTTCATTATACCTCAAAGGTTCCTTCATAAAACTTGTTCCTTATTGAGTTGAGTATATTTCTGGAAACTTTTATAATTTTTAGAACTCATATGAAAAAGTTATGGGATCCGCTTTATCGAAAGGTCGAAATCTCTTTTTGTTGAAATCTAAGAAATGATAGTGGTTCTTAAATCCTCATTTTTGAAGGTCTTAAGTGTTTCAAACCTAAATGGTTTATTCATGAAAAATATTTATCTATATGTTATCTACCTTGTAGTAAAATTTTAGAATTTTTGGTCGTAAATTACTATTTTTAAAACCTGTTGAAAATTATAGAGTCACCATTGAATTTCTGACAGAATACATGTTCTGAAAAGAACTCAATTTTTGAACTATTTCCATACCTTATTTTGAAAAGTGTAAAACATGAAACTTGTTCAACTATGTGTTGAGTATCTACAGTTTAAATTTCAAAGCAATCGCCTTTTATATGAATTTTTAAATTGACTTGGCGTAAACTGCGACATTGGACTTGATATTTGGTCCAAATGAGAAATTGTTGGATTTTGAGATCCATGAAATGATATTTTCATATCTATGAGATATTGATATGGGAGTTAAATGTTGAAATGATATTTGGCATTATTGAATGCCCTTGTTATGAGGTTACTCCCGTGAAATTGTTGAAAACTCTTTTAAAGAGGATATTATGTGGAAAAATTGTGAAAAAACTCTTTTAAATCCATTGTGCACTATTAACTTGAGTAAGATGCCATACTTGATAGAGGGCTAATGCACTAGGGATGTGTCTTGCGGGGCCTCCCCCTCTAAATATGCCAAGACGGCATTGTTGATAAATTGTGCCAAAACGACGTTGTTGCATGTATGAGTCTATACTCTTGGGTGTATCCGTGATGGGTTACCCAAGGCTCCGGAGTGTGTCTGTATATGAGTCCGCTGCATGCTGATCATGACTTATGATCGATATGATATGATATGATATGATATATGGAAAATGGTGTCCTCTTGTGCATAGTTGCTACAATGGTAAGAATGAAAGTTATTTATTTTGTTAAAGGTAATGTGTGTGATCCTTTTTAAAAGAAAAAGTGAAAATTATTTTTTTTTAAAATGAGTGTCAACCATTATTTTAAAATCCACTTCTTAAAGTGGAGCGGGTTGACTTACTCAGTACCATTGTACTGATAAAAAGTTGTTGTGTTATCTTTTTACAGATATTGGAGCTGACATGTGAACTGCATCTCATGACATGAGCATTTGGGGATGGGATTACCTTTCATCAAAAAGATTGTTGCTTTAAGGAACCACGTACTTTTAATTATTAATGTCTTATATATTGCCTTTAGTTTATGCTTCCGCGTGAGAAAGAACAATGACTTTGGTATTAAGTACTTTAAATTTTCTTATGACTATATTTTATAAAATTGGCAATAATTTTTAAAGTCCATATTACAAAAATTTATATGTGAAGATATTTAGCCGTAGCACTTGTCAATTAAGTTAGCCAAAGGGCAAGCCTGACTGACAAATGTGGCGATAACATTCTGAAACCTTATGAGGATGAATTTCGGGGTGTTACAGTGCGCTTTCGGGGGCACAGTTTCTTAACACGAGTAATAAAAACGTGACAACCTATAATATATCCCTAATCCCAACTCCGCCTTCATAATTTGGTTTCATTAAATAAAATTGAAAACCAGGATTATTATGTTTCAGAAAATACTCATGTAATGGGAACTTGTCAAAAGTTTCATGGCAAGGATCTTCACGGCAGGAAATTGTCAAAAGTTTCATGCCGGGGAGGTCCACAACGCCGTTTGAATTCCAAGTTTCTCACATGAGTAATAAAAAGTGAAATACATCCTTAAACCCCTTTCCCACGAATCATAACTATTTTCATTTAATAAATTTAACCTGGGATATTTTGAAAATACTCGTGTTAACGAAATTTGTCAAAAGTTTCACTTCACCATGAGTCTATCCGCCATGTCTTTTTTCAGTGTGCATGGGCGATGGCTGTGTGGGAAGGATGTGGGGTGAACGTTGCACATTGGCGGATTGGGGAGGATGAAAGTCTTGCGGAGGACTTCTATAGAAACTGTCGGCGATGTTCTGGTCGTGAATGGGCTATATCATGGGTCATATGGAAAGGTAGGAATGCTGTAGTTATGCGAAATGAGGCAGTGGACTTGGTGGGCGCTGTGAAGGAGGCTCGGTTCATGGGGGATGCCTTTGTTCGTAGCCTTGGAAAGCCAGTCCGTAATGTGTCTCCTCGGTGGGTGTCTTGGAATCCATTGGGAGCATGTAGTTATTTCCTCCATGTGGATGGTAGTTCGCTGGGAAATCCGGGTAAGGCTGGATTTGGGGGTGTCATTTAGGATTCCGAGGGGAGATGGATTGACGGATTTGCGGGGTCTGTTGGAGTCGCATCGAACCTTGTTGCTGAGCTCCATGGCATGTTGAATGGACTTCAGCGTCTTTTAGCTCTGGGACTGGAAGACGTTATTTGCTATTCTGATTCCATGGAAGCGTTGCGGATTCTTCGTCAGGGTACTTGTGAGGGACATTGGCTACAACCACTGTCCCGCCGTATTGCTGATCTTAATTCTCAGGTTCCGAGGATACAGTGGTTTTATCTCTTGCGTGAAGGGAATATGGTGGCTGATTCTTTAGCTAAGCTTGGTGCTGGGATGGAAGAATTCTTTACCTCATGGGCATTTCCTCCAGATGAGGCGACTTCAGCTTTGGCTGCAGATAGGGCGGGGGTTTGGTTCCCGCGATTTTGATGCTTGTTACCTTGATTGGATTTCGTCTCTCCTTAACCCCTTTTTCTGTAGTTTTTGTTAGTTTGTTTACTTTGCCGACGCTAGGCGTCATGTTCACCAAACAAAAAAAAGAATCCATTAAAATCTATAAAAATTTAAAATCCATGGACTGTTAAAATATGTATTGAATACACCTAGATTTTTAAAGACTTTTTAAAATCTGTATTGAATACAACTAGATTTTAAAAAACTTTTTAAAATCTAAATTGAATACACCCAAACTTTAAATGTCCAAAAATCCTATTGAATACACCCCCTTAATTGAGAAACTAAAATATGATTTAAAATCTGTAGGTATTTGGTCTAAAATATTAACTAAAATACGAAAGTATCAAAATATGATAGGATTTTAATAATTTGCGATTTAAGGATTTTTAATGGGTTTTTGTAGTATAAATTGCATCTCATGAAATTCGAAATCACAAGACAATAAATATTTTTCATTGGATTTTTTGAGCGGTTACTCATCTCATTCTAGGAGATTGTATTCAATTAAATCAGTGTATTTAGAAAATTCATAGGCCCTTCTTATAAAGCTTGTAATTTTGAAATATAAGTAATAAATATATTTAAAAAACTTTTATTCTTATACATAAAAGCAATAAGTAAATATTACTTGATGAATGTACAATCTAGAAATTGCAATAATTGTATTCTACATATCATTTCCTTGTAAAAACAATTTTATTGCTAAGCAAAGGTCTCGGGTCAAATCTTTGTGTATGCAGAATTCAGTTTTGGGAGAAGCAACCCTTCAATATCCACCAGATCCCCGAGATATTAGTATTGAGCCCAATATGACTTGAAGATACCCGACGCCAAAAAATATATTCTAGAAGATTTCTCACCCGAAGGTAGCCTTTACTTAGACTTCCATAGAGCTTTGTACTAATCACCATTGGCGCTGATATGGTGAGTTGCAACTTTACCTTCAATATAAATTCACACCCCTTTGTAAATAAATCGAACCCTATATTCATTTATAATTTGTATGGTTTGGGCTCCCACACCCCTTTTCCGAGTATCAAGTTTACCAAAAAATATTTACTACTATAATATTATTAATAATATCTACCTAATAATCATATTCAAATTAAGTAACTGTTGCTTCAAGTCTTCAACTTTACCTCCAATATAAATTCATACAATTCTTTACATCATACTCATTCACATCTTTTTTCCCTTTTTATTCTACACAAGCAATACTCAAAATCATGGCCAGGAAATTCAGTGGAAAATCCGCCGCCACGGCCGTCATCATCATGGCCTTGGTCACGGTGGCCATTGCCGCCATGGAGGGCAGTTTCCGGCCAATGGACGAGAAGGATGAATGCAACCAATTGTGCAATAGTCGGGCGCTATGTAGATGTTTTATAGGAAATGTTGAACAACGTGCGGCTTGTTGCCAAAAATATTGCGACGAGCAATGTCGGAGTGGCGGCATAGGTGGCTGCGGAGATCTTCCCCGCTTGCCCCATTCTAAATAATTTTGACATCATCAGACAAATAAATTAATCTTGGCGAAGATTGAATAAACCATGCCTACGTGTTTGGTTTCCAATCTAATTGGTTTGCTGTGGTTTTTACATTTTGCCTGGGGGAATTTCCTTTTCTATGAATTTTGGGCTTTGTGCATATTAATTACATATATATTTTGATGTATTCAAATTGCGATAAAGTTTGCAATGGGTTGGTAAAAATGAATGTAATAACCAAACCATATATGGGGAAGTGGATCAAAATATTACATGGAGGGTTATCCGAGAAATTTTTGGTATGTCATGAACATGTATATTATATTTATGTGGCGGTTTTTGAAATGTATTAGTATGTTGATTATGTATATATAAAATCGTTAATTGTTATTCAAAAGTGCTGAGTTGTAAGTGGTACGGGGATTGGGTGGTATTTAACTGTTTCAAGCCATTCCATCTGAATAAAGAATTCTCCAACATTTCATTTTAGGAATTTTAATTAAATGGATTTCCTTACATAAATGAAGGAATATTGCTGTTTAATTTTTTACAAGTAAACTAGATTTTTCACCCGCGCTACGCGCACGGGTGTTAGTTCTATTTTTATTTTTTTTTTGCTTAACAGCATATAAGGCTACAGGAAAAAAAAATCAAAAAAACGAAATCAATGGGCCCGAGGGAACCAAGTGCCAGCAGAATCTGCCTTAATAAGAGGCCCCATTCGTCTGGCAGAAAGGCCCACGTCGTAAAGAAGTGTTCGTTATCAGCTCATTTCTATAAACTAATATTAACTCGATACAAACTAATACTTAACTTGATTAATTTAAAATGATAGAAGATATTATTTTAGTATATTTATGAACAAAATATTTTTTTTAATAATATATAATTTCTATTATCATTTTTTTCAAAATAATAGAAGAAACAAATTTCTAATTTTTTATCATAATACATACCAAAGTATAAATTCAAATTTTTATGCAAATAGTTTACCAAAAATTTTTTTATGCAAATAAAACATAAATAGAAAAAATTAATTTATTAAGATTACCAACCCTCCTAATTATAAAAATAATTTGTATAATTAAAATAATTAAGTATATTAAAACTTTCACCTTTGTACTCATTCTTAATCACCGAAAAAATATGTTGACTAATAAAAACATATATAAAATATAAACTACCATAAAAAGGATAAATTATCATAATATTAATTTATTTTTTGAGAAAAAATCATTTCACTGCCATAGTAATCAGCCAACGAAGTACAACTTTTAAAACAGTCTGTGCAGTCATAATATTAATTTATGTACATAAAATAATAGATTGATTTTTTTATTAATGGAGTACTTATTTTCTTGTGTATATTATTTAATTTTCAACATTAGTTTTTTTGGTAAACAGTGGCACTCATGTGTCGGCAAAGGTGTGTGGGAGCCCAAACCACACAAATTACAAAGGGGGATAAAGGGGAGGGATAGAGGGCCGGGTAGGGATCGAACCCCCAACCATAACTTATATCTTTTAAGTGTCATAAAAAAATTCATATCTTTTTAAGATATATATAAAGATTTTCTGAAGATTTTATTATATTAATAGATAGATTTATTTTCTAAATATAGATATTGATGATGTGGAAGGTGAGTTGGAATTAGTCAGCGATTAATCATCAATGACGTGGATTAATTGTAGCCATTGATTATAAAATGGTGTTATAATTACTGATATAATCCTAAATATTACAAAGAATTAGTTATATTGAATAAGGATAAAAGAGTCTGCACAGACAAAAAAGTATTCAGGATTTATTATATAGATAGATATGTGGTGCCCAACACTACAAAATTACTCTGCTCATCCACTAATTTGAAATTGAAAAAAGTTGTTTCATTGAATTAGAAAATGGTGAATTTAGGAAAAAAATTTGCGGGAAACAGCAATTATTGTTAAATTTGAAAAATGTAAGATTTTAAAAAATAATTTCATTAAGTCATTAATTAATTTTAGTAAAAAAAATATTTAAATAAATTTATTTAAAAAATAGGTCCTAGCTATATTAGAGAAACAACAACAGGAGACCCTCAATCATGGGGGCAAACAAATTGAAGTGAGCTCTAATTAAATTACCAAAAACAAATGTCGAATCCCTATTCTCAATAAGCATTTACAGCGGTGGAAATTCTCTGAACAGAATGCAAAGCCTCTACCCAATCACAGTAAAATTAGATATCAGTAAACAATCTATACAGTTCCACTTTGCAACATGAATGAGTGAAACAAAGCTTATAATGAATGCCGTAAAGAGATGGTCAGATGGAAATACATGGATCATTTCTCACTGCATGCTCATTCCACTCTCAGTAAATACCTTGTACAGCTGCAGGAACTGAGGAACATCCTTCCCAGTGATGCAGCGTAACCAGCTATGGATTTCCACGTCCGGGATGGGACTCATACTAGGATTAACTTCATGTGGATATTATGATTTTTGATTTCCATGTCGATGATGTGCATACATGATGGTTAGAAATGCCTAAGTCGTAACTTTGAGATGAAGGACTTAGGGGATGGAAAACATATATTAGGCATGGATATCGGTCTAAAATGTTATGATTTTGAATCGTTCTAATTATGTTGAGAAGGTTTGAGTAAATTTGTATGAATTCTGCTAAAGTGTGTTTGTTTACCTTTAGCATCTCAATTTCTCTTTGTTGGCGGATCAACGCCCACTACACATGATTAGATTAAGGAAATGACAAAGTATTCCTTATTGTAATGCGATTGGTTTTAGTTATGTACTACTTGATTGTCAGCACTGTCCTGATATTGCTAATGCAGTGAGTTGCTTGAGCAGTTTTACGTCGAATCCTGGTAAACCTTATTGGGAGCCACTATTCTGACGGCGCCGCCATACTCCTTTTGGACCCAGTGGTAAAACTAGTATTGCATATAATTAAGTTGTTCGTGACATATAGTGTCGTATAAATTAAAGCAATTGAAACTATAAATTGGAATGGATATTGTAAGAATGGGTAATAAAATCCAACAAAGAAAATATTTTACTATGTGAGGAATTAATTAGGTATTAAGAGCAAGTATAAATATTATATTGCTATGAGGAACTATGGAGGGGCCAAAGCCACTCCATATATACGTATAGTTTCGCCTCTGCATGGACCACTTAGTGATTAACGGGGTCAGCTGGTGGCGATATCCCAATTCTCACCAATCGGAACCTGGTCGTACGGCCGTATTCCCATGGACCACAGCGATAGCTTTATCGGTGGTTGTAACTTCCATTTCCTAGATTGCATTGGTTATCAACTAGCTAAAATTTTAAAAGTAATAGTGAAATTGATGATTATTGCTTGACTATCAAGAATTTGTATTCATATTAGATTTTGGCATTGAATATCTTGAAATAAAATTTTGAGTCAAATGCCTATATTCGTTGAAAAATATTAAATCAGTTGTTCATATTTTGTTGAAAAAATATCAATAATTTTGGGCAAAGAGAGGAAATGAAAAGATGAACATAAGAGAAAAAATCAAAGAAAATCCCATTTGACTAAATATTTTTCTATATAATTGCAACAAAAATTTAGGTCAAACATATATAATGAACAAGGTAAATAATCAAAATATAATATTCGAAATGGGATGGAGGGAGTATTACTAATGGATAACTTCCCGTGTACTTTGAAGTGACAGAAGAATATTTCAAAACAAAAACAAACGTGTTTATCCCAAGCCTTCGACTTTGAAGATTTTCCGTTCGACTGAGTCTATCATTCCTCAGATTTCTCTCGTATTATTAATTTTCTCTGGAGGTTTACGCACTTCACTCTCACTGTTAGGTTTACAGAATACCAGTCAGTATTCTACAATCACTGCAGCTTTCACCGATCAGATAATCATCATCATGTACTATTGTAGTATTGTTTATTGGCACTCAGGCACCTCAAAACCAAGGGATCCCAGAGGATCATGGGGTTAACGTATTTCAATTATTCAAAGAGGTATAAAGGGCTAAGGGCTTCCCATCTTTATGATGATTTCAATTTTTGTTTTTGGATCAGGATTTGCCGTACTGTAATAATCGTGTGATAATTTCTACAATATTTTCTTGGATTCTATGGATTGAGAAATATGGTTAAGTGCTTAGTGAGGATTGGGATCATGACTGTGTTACGTTTCTGTTTGTGACTATATTTGTGCCGAAGAGTTTGCTTTTCATTTTGTGGGTCATGCAGATTATTATTGCATTGCTTACTCTTTGCAACTGTGCACGCTGAGGAAGTATCTGGATTGAAGCCAGCCGAAGTGCTGAATTTGAGTATACAACACTAACATAAATGGAAAACAATAACCTTATATATACTCCTCCGTTTTTTTTAAATGCTACGGACCCATATTTCACCAATACACATTTTTAATTCTTAATAACTCAAATTACTAGTATATTTTATCTTATATAATTGTATTAAATAGTCGAAACAAAGTTACTCAATGAACAACAATGTTATCACGGCGTCGCCTAGGCGACGATAGGCGTCTCGGCAATGGCCGCTGCACGCCAGGCAGAGCCGCCTCGCTGTTCGAAAAAAAGACATCCAGGCATCGCCATATCACGCCAATGCGACACCAGGAAAGACGCGAGGAGGCTGGAATGGCTAAACCCATTGTTGGCTCTCCTTCCATCGCCGTCATCGCCGCCGTGCTTTTCTGGCGAGTTTATGGTATTTGCTAATGGGGCTGAAGGCAGCAAGCTCATTTGCTTTCTACTGTAATAAATAGACTCGCCCCCTTCCCTTCTCTGTAATTAATATTCCAACTTTAATTTGTTTCTACTTCCAATGCGGAACTACAACTTTGTTTCTTGCGGGTTAGGTTTATGTGCAGATTCAGCGCAAGCTGAATAGGTGTTTTTGCTCTTGTTGTGTGATGGTTATGTGATTTATGGATTCTTGCCTTAAATAGTATGATTTCAATTAAATATTGTACAATAAAGGCTTATAATTCATATACATCCATATATTTATTGCACCCATAGTTTTAGGAGACATTACATATTTCCATTAAATAATCCGGAAAGTGAATGAGTACTCTAGGAATGGAAAAATCATTTTTGGATTTATTAATTGTGGAATGAAATTATCTTTTTGTGCTAAAATGGAAAAAAAATCCTTTTATCTCTGCTCCCATTCTCATTCTCAACTCGATCGAGCATTCCCCAATTTTCCTACACCCAGGACCCCTCCACAACCCTCTTGAAACTCCCGTTTCGATTCTAACCAGCACCCCACCATTTTCACTTGTTCCAAATGACACGAGAAGATTTCCGGAGGACAAAATCATTTCCTCCGTTGCCGGAATTCATTTTTGCACAATCGAAGAGACTCCCAGCCCCGGCGCACATCTTTGGACCTCCGTCGCTGATATTCCAGGTTAGGGTTCCGGCATATTCGCTTCAGTTCCCTCCACATTCCCCCAGTGTTAGTGTAGTATGTAGCAGTGCATTGTGTGTTGGATTTTTGATATAGGAGTGAAATTATTGTCGAATACACTATTATTCGATGATTCATTGGGTAGTGGGTACTCTCATTTTTTAGGATGCAATAGGGTTATTATAGTATTAAGTTAAACTCAATAGCCTGATTGATAAAGATACAATTGATTAGATTTTTTTTCTTTAAAAAGTAATTATTTATTGAACAATGGTTATAGAAATAGAAAAGGGGGATAATCAAGAACTAGAACTAAATTACTCAAATGTAGAAATGCAGGGCATATTATCCTGTTACATCCTATGACTGAAACAATAAAAATAGAAAGAGAGAGCTACAGAAAGATGAATTATCAACAAACAAGAAACACTCATTCGACCCCAAATCGTTCTATATGTTTACAGAAATCACAACCAACAAGAAACACTCATTTATTGAATTTTTATTCGTTTTTCTTAATATGATGGTTGTGCTAGTGTTTTTGGTGTGGTGTGCTTGTGTGGAATGTTATATATGCTAGTAATATATGTAAAACAAGACTTTTGGTTCATATTTTGAGTACAATAATTTTAATAAATTTTTTAGGTGATGCCATTGCCATACTATATATTTTTGCAAGCTTCATAATGTATGAATTTGTGAAATTTTTGTTTTCGATTACACACATTAATTTGCACTACACATTGACTTTTAACTACAAGTTGGTGTATGTTGGATGCATACCAGTAATTGTGTGATTGTGTGATGGTTTTACTGTATATATGTGATGATAAAGACAGTTGCACTTGCTATATTAATATTCCAATAGTGATATCAATAATGTTAATATTATTATCTTGATCATTTATGTTTTAATGCTTCCAAACTAATTTTTGAACAAGTGTGCGCTGTTGTTAGGATATACAAGTGATCATTGTTATGATAGTGTGTGCTAAGGCTCATATTGAGGCGTGATTGTGATCCATGATATAATAAGCACTCCATCCAAGGGGAAGTCAAGTGTTGCCTCGAATCATCCAGAGGCCCCTGGTGAAATTCATGACTCCAGAAGCGAAAAATCGTTTTTGCTTTCCAGAACCGGCCATGGATATTGGGTGCCAACTTATAACCTACCTTCACTTTGTTTGCATCACAAGAATTCTTAACCCATGATGGTGAACGGGGAATATTTACCTTTCATGTGTGACGATATATATTAGTTAATGTGCTTTTTTTAAGCTGATACATGTGTTGGTGTTTGTTGATTGTATAATATTATTTTTTTAATTGTGATACTCATCTGATGCATTGTGTTATATTTTTTTATACACTTTACTCCCACAACAAACAATATGTGGAGTATGTTCATGTATCACATGACTTGGGATCATATAGGGATGAGAAGGAGCTTGCTTGTGCAAGTGCTGATTTGATTGGGTTCGAGTGCTTGGTTTATGTGAATAGTGTGATGTTTGTATATCATATGAATGATGTTTATATATTGGTTCCGTTGTGGTATATGATCAATAAACGCGTAAATGAAAAGATTTATAATTTGGGTTAATCGCCTCTATAAAATGATACCATGAATAATATGGTAACTACTATCCAACAAATGGTAAGTTTTGATTAACTTTTCTTCTTCTAAATCAAAGTAGACCTCAATTTATTATTATTATTATTATTATTATTATTATTATTATTATTATTATTATTATTATTATTATTATTTATAAATTCTCATAACATTAGCAAAATTGTCGCTTAAACACATCATACACTTCGCATAACCCTAGCACAGACATCCAACAATCTTAGCACACGATTTATACAAATATCTCGCAACTAACACATCATATGAATCATGTACCATCTCGAAATTACATTCCTTGAATTGCTCGATGTTTGAAACCCAAAGAAATTAAGACTATATTATTTCCACTGAATGATAATAGAGTCCAACGAATCGGTGGTGGTGCTTTTTAGATAAATGGAAATATAATAATGTGTCCATTAGCCTCACCAAATAATTTATATTATTGAAAACCCTGTTGGACGATTTTTGATATTTTATCAAGTTCAATGCATCACCTTACAAAGAAATCAACTCATTAAATATTAAGACCAATAACTATGGTACATAGTCATTGCAAAATATGAATGCTCAAGTGCTCCACCAGTAAAAAATTACTGGAATGCTTCCTTTGTCCTCTCATGTTGTTGCTTCTATCGGCTTTATCCCCATTAAGCTGCAAAAGTTCAATGAATAGGTTGGAGATTAGCAACCCGATTTTACAACCCAAAGATTGAATTTTTATACACAAGTAGTGGTTTTAATTTTTCTGTATATACACATATTTACACGGTGTTGCCGCTGGAGTTAATGAGTGTCGGATTATGTCCCAATTAGGGTTTTGTTGAAACGGATGAATGTACGTGACCATCAATTACACACATAAATGATTGACTCCCAATATATGGCAGACTACAATAATCCAGAAATTATGGAATGAATAATGGCAAGTAAATATCGATTTCCATTTATGTTTCATCTCATCATATGGTATGTAATAATGATGGGAACCCCACTAGCACAAGTATTACTAGCAAGTAGCAAATGAAGTACCTGCTGAACATGTGTTGTCAAGCAGGCTAACCGGTCCGATAATTTTCCATCATCCATTTTTGGTATTAATTAATCACCATAAATCTTGGAATTAATTAGGGCAGCACAATATATCGTTCTATTTTGTTGAAAGTTGATAAAGATGGCAATAAATCATGGAAATATGTACACACACATTTATCATATTCAGAAAATCATGAATAAGGATTATGTTCTGGTGCAGATTCAGCAAGGAGCTGAATTCTGGACCAAAGGCATGTGTGTGCTGTTTAGTTGATTAGGGTAATATTAAATGTAATTTTGTATTTTATGGATAGTCAATATTTAGGATTTTGATGAATCCTAAATTTATGGAACATTCATTACGTAATCTATTGGGTTTCTTCATCGTAAGAAATTGAATCAACTCGTGGCCCTGTTTCCATTATGCAAAATAAATTCCCATTTTGTGCTAAAGATTTATTTTGGCATAATTTTTTTTCCATTTTCATTTTTGCCGGTGACTTTCGTTGTTTCCATCGTTTCGTTCCCCCATTATCTCCGGTCCCTTTCATTTCCCCAATTTTAACCTAGATTATACACAGTCGCCGCAGTATATTGGTCTTGTTCTGAGGGTGGTCGATCGAAGGGCGGAGGTCGGACAAAAAAATCCATTTTTTTAACTATGGTTGATGCTTTTAAGTATATTGGGTTGAGTATTTCGAACAAAACGTTGTTTTGGGCGAATAATTTCGTTATTTTGTTTGTACGGGGGTGCCTCTTGTCGCGATTTGGGGTGGTCATTTGTGGGTGGCCCGCGTCTTTGCATTCACAATATGGAATGGGTGAATTGGTTGCTGTTTTTATGTTATCTATATATTGTTTATACCTCTAATATGTGCTTCCTCGGCCTAAAAGAATCTGAAGACGACTCATATAAATGGACTAACGGTGCTTATATACTCTTCCGCTCTTTGATACAATTCAAACCTTTTTTTAATGTTGTTTATATGTTATCTATGTGCTGCTTATACCTTTAATTTGTGCTTGATCGGCATAAAAGAGCGTATGTCTTTCATATCAATTGTCCAACAATATGTTTTTACTCAAGTTTTTATATTTTTTTTATTGGACTGGTGTATCTTTTTTGTTGGTTATCTGTTGTAGGACTTTCTATGTAATTAAATTAGTGCTAAGCTTGCTATATATGTGTGATATCATCAGCATTCCAGTGTGCTAGTGTACATGCTATGGCGACAGGTTCAACATTTATGGGTGTTGATGACAGCCTTTTGTGACTGTCATTTGCGTCCAATTTAGTGTCTTAATGATGATCTTTTGTTCTTAATTCCATTGATTTTTGATGAATAATCATAGAGGATTAGAAAAGATGGAAGAAGAATTAAGATTGCAAAGAAGTTGGAAATACATTGAAAATGGCTTGAAATTCTGAGTTTTCTTTGTAAGTCTCGCACGCGGTGTTTCTATTGAACTGATCCACGCTTTGTCATGCATCAGGAAGTTAAGCTGGAAAACAGCAGGAAGTGGAAAGGACATAGCGAGGAAAGAAAAGGAATGGTGCGAGGGCTTGTTTTCGAAATCAGGAAAAGATTTAAGGAAAATGTGCAGATGCTGAAGTCCACGCGATGATTGTTTGACATCGCGAGGGAAGAAAATTTATGCAAGACAGAAAGCTTTATTCATCATGGCGAGAAGCAAATTCTTTGGAGAAATTAAAAGACCTCGCCTTGTTGAGAAAGATGATTAAGTTTCTGAACTCTCGCTTTGAAGGAACTGGACAAAGCGAGAGGAGAGTTATTCTAATGCGAGCGGTTATCATCCAAGGCTCAAGCAGTTACAACACCCATCTATAAATAAGACCCTTGGGGGAATCAGCTCAGCAGGCGGGAGATTGAAGAGAATAGCTCGATTTTACTCTCCAGTCCACTTTTTAGAATTTAGTAGGTAGGTTAGGATTTAATTTTCTCTGCAATTTACTTTGATGTTCTTCAGATTTGTAATTTGATTTCGTAGAATTGTAATTCGATTTCGTAGTAGATTCCTTTAAGATTAGCTGTTAGATTAGCTTGAGGATACCCTGGGAGGAGAGTTGCTTTCGGATCGCTTGTTCATCCATCATGACGATCATCATCTAAACTCCGACTCGTTCGCTCATCTTTGCATTATTCTGATAGCAATCAGATTTCCAGGTGTATTCGTTTTTAATTCTTTGTTATTTGAGATATAAGAAGAATGATCGGTTATCAGATTGTGAATTTCTTATCTTTCTGGTTTCTATTTCTATTTCGTAATTCTGTTTCAGCAGAGTATAAACCTTAATTTCATTATTCAATCTGGATTTTGCATCATATCCTTAATTCGATTTTCGAAGATCATAACACTTCCACATTTTTAATTCGTAAATTGTTCGTTCCAATTACGTAAGAAATTTGGATATTGTAACCGAGTTAGGTATGATCTGGCAGAATTATGAATTCACTCGATTTTCTGTCAATATTATGTTTACAGACGAGAATCATAGTGTTTAATGTTCAGAACTCTAAAAGGTTCCTAGAGACCCATGCAGTGTTAATCATCGCTTGATAATCTTTAAGAATCAATAGCTTTGAGTTCATGAATTTGGATGCAAAAGATTCTATGTTCATAATTTTCTAAACGGAAATTCCAGAAGGTAGTTATGACAGTTATAAATTCTGATCATTTACTTCGAATAAGGGTAAACCCTCGCTTCATCCTAAAAGATGATGCGAGGAAATATCCAGATAGATCTATTGTGACAAAGGCTATTCAAATACTCACGCGATGTCAATCTGACAAAGCGAGAGGACCAACCTATAATGACAATAGACTTGATGTCCATTTTACAGGGTATCAATTATTCACTTTTACTTCTTATACGTATATAACCCCTATCTATAAGTAGGAATTGAGTACCTCGCCGCATTCTTACAGAAACTATCGCGAGGCATTCAGTTCTTTGTATAAACAAAATCTGGGGAACATTCTTTGAATATTAGCTCCCTCCACGCTGTACAGACATAGCGTGCGGAAAATTGGAATGTTCATAGTTTGAAACCCAAAATAGTTACTGCGAGCTATTTTGGACACTTATTTTGCAGAGTTATTTCTCAAATCCTTTTTCTTGGGAAAGTTATTTCCTAATTCTGTCTAGTTTCCAATGTATATTTTGGAAGCATCTTTGCCTTTTGATTAAGAGGATTCAGAACCCTCAACGTCTCTTTATACATATAATACTACATATACATATAATATTTTGGGATATTTCCCAGTATATGATGAGTAATCTTACTTCATGATTACAAATTCACAATTCATATGTGCAATACGTATTACTATTTACACTGGTACGCTGAGAGAGATGATGATATAGGTTTTCTCAATCATTATTTACTCAGGACTGATAAAGAACAAACTTGTTCTTCAGTTGGGCATTTAGTACCTGTCGTTTAAAAGGGAAAGATGTTTCAAAAACCATCTTTTGTCCTAAAAATTAGTAGAGTATCAGGAAGATTAATTTCCGGGGTTCATGGTATTATAGTTATCACTATATGCTATGAGTAGGAGATTAAATATTTCTCCTACAGTCTACTAATCCTGAGTCAAATCACGGATATTTGGAACTGTTTACAGAGATTTCTCGAGCTAAATCATTTATACAAATCTGGATGGTCTGGATAAGTCAAGGAATTTGAATAGCAATTTCATCTTGATATACTTACAAGACTATTATTCCTTATGAATACTTGCAGGAATTACTCTGAAGAAACAAGTCCTATGAAAACATTGGATGATAGATTTAAATATTAGCTTTTTCATTTGTTGTAGAGGACATCCAATACAGGATCATAAGATCAGTTTGATCAGGGTAATAAAAAGAACAACTTCAAGTTCAGATGAATATAGTATGATTTAGAAGTGACCTCGAGTTGTCAAAGGCTTAATCTGAGTCTGAAAGAAAAAGATTAAGTGATGATTCTGAAAAGCTTTTATCACAGAAAGAGTCTGACAGATCATTCTATGATGATAGTATTCCATGATTTCAGAGCTTAGAATGTCATGACACTGAATCATAAGTACCTGTCTTGGGAAGTGATTAAAGACATGAAGATTTGATTAAGTTGTGTAAAGGATTTTTCTATCTCAATGAACTTCCATTATGTTTTAGCCAATGAAGTATGATATTCTCATCATATTCCTATTTCATTTGATTTGGTCTGTAACATCTTAAACACGTGAATAAGATCATAATGTTCTACATCATTTTAATTGTTTTCTTTACTACGTTTACAGCTTTAAGCATTTACATTTCAGTAGTATTCTTTAGTAATCATCATTACAACATTCTTAAATCAAGAATAGAGACAGATTCTAGAGCTAATAATTCTATTAAAACACTTCTATCGTGTAACTCTCTTTTGAACGATCCCGACAATAAAAATAAATATTGCAGCTTGATACCGTGCGCTTTCGGTAGGAAAAACTAGGCAAGCTTTTTAACAGCCCTATAGGACTTATAGTGTAAAGGCTGTCGGGGGGCATTGCAGCGGGGTTTTACCTCAAAGCTTCAGGTGCCACAGTTCTGATGCACTTGCGATAGCAGCCTTATTATGTGATAGTTTTACTGAAATATATGCGCTGAGTGTAGCTGCCAATAGTGCTATGATAACACGTAATGTGTGCTGGTGTATGTGGTTACTGCCTAAATTCACTATTCAAGCCCCGATGTCGTGTACTAACGTACTTCTTGTTGCTCATTATATATTTAACAAATTTTGTAATTTCATATTTCAACATTTTTAAAGTTAACTATCTGATCTATCTAATTTCAACCTCTTGTTTAATTGTATCAGTCTATTTCGTAATTATCAAATATCTGGTTCAGGTTTTTAATATATTGATTATTGAAACTTTTGACAATTTCCGTCCCACGAGCTTTTGCTAAAATTATACCAGGTTAGATTTATTACAAGAAAAGAGTTATGATTCACGGGAAAGGGTTTAGGGGTACATCAAGATTGTTAGTCTTTTTTATTACTCAAGTGTGGTGCTTTAATTTCAAATGGCGCTGTGGTCCTCCCTGTCATGAAATGTTGACAAATCTCATGGCATAGCCGGGATAGGTTGACCTTCAGCCTGTCACACTGAGGATCCCCGGCAAGTATGCCATAATACTTCTCATCAATTCTTGCCATGAGAGTTCCTGCCATGAAACTTTTGGCAAGTTCCCACTACATGAGTATTTTCCGAAAAATCATGGTCCTGGTTTAGATTTTATTTAATGAAACCAATTTATGATGGCGGTGTTGTGATTGGGGATATATTTATAAGTAGTCATGTTTTTATTGCTCGTGTTTAAGAAACTGTGGCCCGAAAGCGCACGGTGTCAAAAATTGCAGTAATTTATAGTAAGACCGGATCGTTCACTGGAGGATGTGCGATAGAAGCAGGTCCCACGTCGTTTTACTAGATTTTCCATTCGTATTGCTCAATAGGTTTGAAAGATGATTAATATCTACTGACGGGAATTTAAACTAGATCTAGAAAACAGTTAAATTAATCTACAAAGCAAATAAATCTATTCTAGAAGGCGGACAAGAATTATTCTAGGAATGCAGTAAACATTATTTACGAAAGCAGGGAAAAGGAGCATTGTGCCAACCGTGAAGTTGAGTTACAATGTGGACAGAAAGGACAGGAAGAAAAGGATGAAAGTTGGACAAGAGCAAAATACAGCAATATTAAACTTCCATTTTCATACGCAGATCTTTGTTTGGGATAATTCTTTCAGATAGCTAATTCTCATGCTCTCAATAAGGCTTTCCCTTTAACAGACAGGTACTTGCAATATGAGTTTACATGTTCTTAAGACCGCAAATTCTAAGATGCCACAGATTCGTAACTGCCCTGGCCTGGGTATGTTACTTCATCTGTGGTGGAAAAGCAACACCCGACACATCATTTATTGAAATGCCAAGTACCACTATCATTCTCCCATGTCACACCCAAAGATTTGAATCAAGCCCTAAACTATCCCTTAACTGTCAATCCTAGTAGCAGTTACACAACTCTCAATACAACCGAGTGACCTCTAATGAAAGCGATTAAAAGAAAGCAGTAAAGAAAGCATTCAAAACCTATCACTCGGAGGTTTTGAAAATCTGACCCTGGTAGTAAAAGACAGCTCCCCGTCAGAATGAAGGAGTATGGATCAAGAATTCCCGGCTCTCAGTGAACCACTAGTGTGTTCACTTCCTTCCGGGTGATCATGAGATACAAACTAATGAAACGAACTAATAAATTAGTTCGTTCCGGATGCACTCACTCAGGACTCAAAATTAGGCTTTGGCAGAAGAAGATAGCAGTTGAAAGAAAACTCAACCCTATCTTGGAAAATAACCAAGGCCTGGATGATGTTCCTCTAAGATTATTTACTACACTGTATTTGAATCCAAGTGGACCCCATCTCGGTGTAGCATTTAATCTTACATTTCCATCAACCAGCAATTTTGGAAAATAATGGATTTGAAAATCATTCCCTGTCAGGGACTGGACTTTCAGTTAAAACACAGACCCTTTCAGTCTAGACGAGACCTAATCGCTGAATCTGCTTCTTAATTTCCCAAAATACAACCCTTGAAAGAATATGAATTAGTCATAACTGAAGAATTTATCCCTTACTCAGATCCGGATTTTATAAAGAGGTTTTTGTTGGAAGTTTATAAAACCATATCTGTTTAAGATCTAGACTTCTATTGTCCAAGGGAAGGATCCCAAAATAATTACAGACCACAACAGTACATAATATTATCATGCGTAAGGATATATGGAAGTGTAAAATTAATTGACCCAAAATATAGAAGCGGGTCTAGACAGAAGGTGAAACACAGAATGGAATGGTCAAGGTACCAAAGTAATGGCAGAATGATCAGGTGGACTGTAAACATCTACTGTCCAATTTCCCAATCACTCGGATGGAGCGAATTTAGACAGTTTAGACCCTGTAATGGTGGTGTCAACACCAGTTGGGCCTCCACTGTCTGTGAATTCGGATAAAAACCTACATGCTTCCCTTCTATAATGATCATCAGTTGGCATTGACTGATGCCAACTGACTCTCACTACAGATTGGAATTTGGGTTTGGAAATTAAGATAACAAAAATAACACTGTATCTGGATGGAAGTCAGTCGAGCAGCTATTATAACCCCGGATGGGCGAACCGCCAAGGCTTCCACCGACAGCCATTCAGACCATGCAAAATAACAATTAGTAACTAATACCCAGAATACGAGCTAGTTATCCATGAGGGAGTACCCGCCAACATTATTCTGATGTATTCTTTACTAATGGTTCCACACAACACACAAAGACAAAATAAATAAGAAGCAAAAGAAGATCCATTGTATGAGAGACATTGGTTTCTCATGCAAGGTTGTGGATCGGGTCCACATGTAATGGTCTTAAATAATCCTTCCTACCATAATTAATTACAGTCCAGATTATCTGTTTAAGCCATCAGGATTTTGTTTATACAAGAATGTTTTAATGGCAATTGAACAAAGGTCCTTTAATCATGATGATTGTTGAAGTTTGATTATTGCTAATCTCAATCTTTAATCATTAATGAGTCAAGGGTTCAATCAGTTAAGTGATGCAAATGGAGAATCAAAATTTGGGCAGCATAACACCCTATATTGCAATTCCAGAATGTTACATCCTAACCCGTGGGGCTATGATGTGAGTGTTGCAATATAAAATAGGGAGAGAATGAAATTGTTTGAGATCAAATAGAGAGAGAAACCCTTGTCGCGATATCATAAATTCTGTCGCGGACCGAGATCCGCGACATGGACATCCCGACAAGTTTTTAGAATTTTTGGCAGCATAACGCCTCTTTGTCGCTATGCAAGGTTTTGTCGCGGAACGTGGTTCCGCGCCAGAAGTGTGTCATCGCGACAAAGTGTTTTCATAAAATTCTAAAGCATTTGAACCTTTGTCGCTATGCATGGAAATTTTGTCGCGGAACGTGGTTCCGCGACAAGGTGTTCCGCGACAAGGTGTTCAAAGATCAAAGAACATGGCATAATTTTTCTGTCTCGGAATGGGATTTTGTCGCGGAACGTGGCTCCGCGACAAGATGATTCCGCGACAGAAAGCCATGAGGACAAAATGCAAGAGTTTGGCTCCTTTGTCGCTATGCATGGACAGTTTTGTCGCGGAACGTGGCTCCGCGACAAGGTATTCCGCGACAAAGGGTTTTAAATTTGGAGACAAGTGTCTTGAAACACCTTGGTCGCGGAACAGCCACTCTGTCGCGGAACGTGGTTCCGCGCCAGAAGGCGGTTGGCGCCCAAGGTGGTTCAGGACAAAAGTCAGAAAAAGCAGAAATGAACAGTGGCATGCAAACAGCGTGATCTCACCCTATTTCAGATCAAAAAGCTATTCTAAGCTAAAAATAAGCAAGAAACATTCAAAATAAGGAAGAACATGCTTAAACAAAAATAACAAGGATGGGCAGAATATTAAAAATAAAGAAAGAGTCCTAATCTAGGGTTTGATCACACATCCACACAACATTATCCATAATATGCTAACAGTAACATAAAAATAACGAAATGGGGGTCAAATGACCCCAAAATGAAAAAGAAAGCATAAATCCATGGGGTGTGAGACCCATTTCATGATTTGGGACACAAATGATGAATGTTTTCCCATATTATTGAAGAGGTATTGTCAATACCCATGATTTGGGTATTACAAACCCTAAAACAAGAGTTTAGAAAACAAAACATAGTATAAAAATGGCTATCTAAGCACTGTGAACAGTAAACACTAATCTAAGCTAAACTAAGTGCAAAAATTAAATAATACATGAAAATAAACCTAAACTACTCTACCTAAGAGAGAACTCCTACTGCTTGCCTTCAAGAACTTCTAACAAAATTTTAACCTTCCAACCAACAACCCTTAGCTCATGGGAGACACCTCATATTTATAGAAGTGTAACCCTAAGCCCATGGGCCTTGATTCTAGCCCATTGTGTCTTAAGACATCACACACATCACAGCTTTGTCTCGGAACATCAAGTTGGTTGCGGAACACACTGCATGTGGCAAGGCTTCTCGACTGGGTCTTGTGTCTCTATTTGTGCATCTTGGTCGCGGAATGGACCTTTGTCGCGGAGCATGCCATCGCGACAAGGGTCATCGCGCCAGGGGCTTGGCTGGTCTCCTCTTCATTTGGGGCCAGTTGGTCGCGGAACATGCCTTTGTCGCGGAACACTGCATCGCGCCAAGGGCTTCCGCGACAAAGGTCTTCCTGGGCCTGCTGGATTGGGCCAGATGGGCCGAAAATATTCTTTTTGTGGGCTTTTCTATCTTTTTCCCATCTTTTTGTTTCCTTTTCTTTTTCTCATGTTTTTGGATTTTTCTAACATAAATATGTAATAAAATTACATATTTATGTCTTTTTCACACCAGCTTATTATTTTTACAATTATGCATAAATCAGTCCAATTCGACTGCTTTCTTACTTAATGTAGGACCGGAATGCGATCAAATGCCCGTTTAGACACGGAAATGGATTGAAAATAATGGTCATTTTTGGCCATTATCAACATCCTCACATTTAATACTGATCGTCCCCGAGCAGTCAGAGTCAATGTTCGTAAGAACACGGACTCTACATATTCAATTCATTTTCGTGGCTTCATAAATCACATCCTTTTTGGATTGGGATAAGACAATCAAAAACTACAAGTGTTAAATTCCCTTGATTGCAGTGTTTAATGAAATGATACTTGCTCACTACATCGGGCCTACAAATCAAACATCGTTGTTAATCCTTCATGAATATCATGTTTGAAAGATGCAAAGATTAAGGATAAGAATTAGAGGATGACATGAACATTTGCAATAAGATAGAGCCTCACATATAAGAGAATCGGAAATTTCACTCACTCTCAATTGGGTTTAGTTAGTGAACACTCATAATCAATTTCAATTAAATTATCCCATAAGCTTGCAATCAGACCAACTCGCCACCGGCTCATTTCTTCAAATCGAGATCATGAGGTCTTATTCGAGGGTTATAATGGGGCGTACGGTTGTAACATTAGGTAGGAAAGGGAAATTATTGGGCTAAGAAGTGGCAAGAATTAATTCCATCATAACTTGGCATTTTTATTTAAACTTTATGATCATCATTGTTTCTTTCTTTTGCTTTTCTTTTCTATTGCGTGACATTAGACCATGTCTAATTTGCTTTGTCATTTGCAATTTATTGTTGTTGACTGAAATTCAACATTTTTCTCTCTCTCTTCTTTTTTTTTTTTTTTTTTTTTGATGAATCGGTTTATAATATACCGATTAACATGGATTGATGATCATAAGTTTACTGCCTTTGATAGAATTCATCCTTGCACACTTGGGTTCGAATTTCTTAGTCTTTTTATAAGGCTAGGAATAATATAGAAGGCTTCAAAGAAAAATTAGGCTTATAGGCTCAAATTGGTTAATCCTAAGGGGAAAATATTTTTGGGTTTGGATTTCAAACGAAGGCCAAAAATTTGGGTTTTTCTAAGTGCCTCGATCATATGCTCGATTTCGGGAATATGGCATGGTCTTGAATCGGTCCCAATCGCAAGTTCTAGTTTCCTTTAATCAAAATGATTCACACATCAAAGAAAATGAATGAGTAAAAGTGACTCGTGGCTCAAATCTCACAAGGTTGGATTGATTCATGTCATAAAATATTCTCAAATTTAATCCAAGCTTAATTCTAACAATTTATTCAATCGAAATCTCTAACATGCAGATTTATTACCCAATAAGCTGATCGCATCATTAAATTTTTATAGCTCAAAATCTCAGGAATTCATTTCATGCATGTCTTCAATTATATTATCCCAATTTAAAAGTTTGAAAATTTAATCACAAGCCTAAATTCAACCTGTGGATTTAGAGCAAGTTTATGCATATTTTTGCTGGTTATTTAATTGAAAGCAGTAAAGAGGCACTGCTGACATACTGAGTATGTCAACAGCATATTTTTGGTCTGACAGTCACTTATTCATCTCGGACTGTACAGACATCTTTTCAAAGGAAAGCAGTAAAGAGTTGTTCAGTGGTCTCAAAAGTTGAGTTCCAATTTTTGGGAAAGCAATTAAATACAACCGAGGCAAGGGATTCTCGTGCAGTTAATACCACCCTGCACACACAAAAGGAGGAAATCCCTTGCAAATACTACTACTAGACTGGAAATAAAACCAAGCAGGGTAAATGCGGATTCATCCTTCTTCCTTTCAGAACATGTATCTAGCCCAGTGGAGATAGCTGGATAGCTCACACCGCAGACACCAATCATTGGGATCTGTTATGGCCTCGTGATCCCTGGGGCAGTAAACTCTGCCTTCCTGATCAGCCCATAGGAATGGGGTGTCTGGTTGGTCGAACATCCACTCGAGGACATTGACGGATGTGTCTTGGAAGACTGACCATCTTGTCACTATCCTGTCAATCATCCTGATTCCCTGCTCGACCTGCCCTGCGTCCTCCTTGCTCATGAGCATCAACCCGTAGGCGAAGATTGTCGCTTTATGATTGTCCTCAATCCCCAGGCGTAGCAGTTCATAGGCTTGCTCTTCTTTCTCTTCTGCGAATGCCATCATTGCTGGAATAATTTGGAGATTGTGGTTTCCAGCCTGGTCGCATGTCCGAAGGAATCTCCGCTTTTCCCAACGATAGTACTCCCGCCCTCTCTTTATAGTGGATGAGTTGACCTCGCATCGTTTGTAGACGATGGAGAGGTTCCCGGCATCCCTGAATTTCTTGCAGGTTCGCTGTGCCTTGAAGACTTCACTGATGTCATCCTCTCCTATACGAGAGAGGATTTCACCCAGGAGTTCGAGGGGTAAGTCTAGCAGATGGGTTTCTTCTGGAGCAGGGTCTGGAATGGGAGGATTACCCCTGAAAAGATAAGAAGTGATGAATCCAATTTTTATATAATTTTCCGAAATTATTCAAGTTTAGAAACCAACATCCTCACATTTAGAGCTTTGCTCTAGATGTGAGATTATTAAATTTCTGACTTGAATTTTAATTTAAAGCACATGTAAATAATATTTGGTTTTAAATGGGCTAAAGAGCCCAAAATAAAATAAAATTGGCCATTGGGCCTAAAATCTTTTTAATGGGCCATAGGGCCCAAAAGTTTTTAGTTTATTAAACAAGTCCGAGACACTTGTTGGAAGTGGAATGAGATGGATAGGGGGAAATGGAATGCTTGAATATTGGAATGTGCAATGGAGACGTGGCGGAACGGATTTGCTGTTTCTGGATAGCTTGGACTGTTTGGACAGTTTTAGCATCCAAAAAATTTGCAAACACTGTTTTTAATTTTAAAATGGTTGACTTGTTTTATTTAATAAAAGTGGGATGTGAGTGGTCCCATTTTGGATTTTTGAAAAGGATAGCAGTTGGGTGACAAAATACTGCTATCTTACTCACACTAGTGCTCCATTGGGAACAAAAGACTCAAGTCAAACATTAAACAGAAATAACTCTTTTTGTCTTTTTCTAAAAGGTTGCTTTTATTAAAAGTGGAAGCTTCCTATTGGGTGTTTGTACTATGTTTCCATAAACAAACAAACATTTATTCCCATGAGATTTCTAACATGAGAACAAATGTGCCCAAAAAGATCTTCCATCTTTATTACACCACCCACACTGTGCACATCACATCAGGATCAATCAAACCAATAACATCAAGATATTCAAAACAATACCCAAATGTTCATCAGTTTGTTCTTTCCAGTTTTAAACTTCAAAAATCTGTGAACCTTTACCAGTTTTAACACCCTTTAGCAGTTTCAAAATGGGGTTTCAACGTTTTAAAACAGTGCTCATAACCGAGAGCACTTCCAAAAATTCTACAGTTGAAATCACATATTAACCACACCACACCAAGAACACAACAAAATGAAAAACAAAACGAGACAAAACAAAAAGAACGGGTCCGAAGGGGGGCTATGACCATGGTGAAAACAGGGTTTACCCTCTCCTCCTTGGCTCGGGTCTAGGCACGGGTCCAAGGTTTGGGAGGAGTCCATGAAATCGGTCCATAGTTTCCCCTAGAAATGGCGTGCAAGAGTGCGAAGAACACGTGGTGTTCGTTCGGATGAGAGAAAAATGGGGAAAGGAAGATGAAGAAACTGAAAGAAGTTGAAATGACAGGAGGGAGGTGAAAAGAAACTGGAGGGGGTGGGGGGGTATAAATACTTGAACTTTTGTCGCGGAATCCGAGACTTTGTCGCGGAACAAGGTTCCGCGACAAGGCATAGCGACATTAGAGATGTCGCGGAGTTGAGGGTTGGTCGCGGAGTCGTGCTCCGCGACAAGGCCATCGCGACAAAGTTCAGTATGGAGACAGTCAACGCAGGTCATGTCGCGGAGCAGGGCTTGGTCGCGGAGTCATGCTCCGCGACAAGGTGCATCGCGACAAGATGTGGGGAAGGGTTAAGAAGGAAAAAGGGAGTTTGTCGCGGAGCAGGGCCTGGTCGCGATGCATGACATCGCGACAAAGGTCCTTCCGCGACAAAGGATTTTGAATTTTCAAATTTTCTTGGACTGGGCCCGAGTGTGGTATTGGGCCTGCGTCCATTTTATTTGACTTGGGCTGAATAAATTTAGTCCAAGTAAATTCAAAATGCTGGGCTGAAAATTAAATAATCCACTTGCATAAAATTAGGTTGGGATCAGTTCCATTTTATCTGTGAATTTTGTTTCGGGTCTTGAATTTCTTCAATTCCCGAGAACATTTTCTCAGATTTATAGAACTAATCCAACCAAGAACCTGGTTTTCCATGTTACTGTTATCTGCTCCTCTTTTTGGTGGTTCAGAACTTCTGCAAGACAGACAAATAAGACGCATTAGATTTTCTCCAAATATCAACATCCTCACATTTAGAGTCTTAGTACTCTAAATGTTTAATTGATCTTTGGGTGCTTGCTCCTCATGAAATAAGTACTGTAAATATATATACTATATATAAACTGAAATTTTTGTATTTTTAAATGCTGTTTCTTATTGAGTGTAAGCCGGGTCTGCCACTGCTTGGCTTTCTTTCTCCGGATCGAACTGTCCGAGGTACTCTTTCAATCGTTGTCCATTCACCACTATATCGCCCCTGCCAGTTCGAATCCTAACAGCTCCATTTTTGAACACCTCTAGTACTTCATGTGGTCCTTCCCATCTAGATTTGAGCTTTCCGGGGAACAGCTTCAACCTAGTATTGAACAATAACACATGTTGACCAACATAAAAATACTTAGGTTTGATCCGGCGATCGTGCAACTTCTGGGTCCGCTCCTTGTAAATTCGAGAGCTTTCATAAGCTTGCGCTCGTATTTCCTCAATTTCATTGAGGTCCAACTTACGTTTGCTCTGAGCAACTTTCGGATCGAAGTTAAGCGTTTTAACGGCCCAGTAAGCTTTATGCTCTAGCTCTACGGGCAAATGACAGGCTTTTCCGAAGACCAGCCTATATGGAGACATCCCGATGGGAGTCTTATATGCTGTGCGGTATGCCCATAGAGCATCATTGAGCTTACGTGCCCAATCCTTACGGGTTATCCCGACAGTGGCTTCGAGTATGTGTTTGATTTCGCGATTGGATACTTCGACTTGACCACTAGTCTGAGGATGGTAAGGCGTGCCTATCTTATGGAGGATCCCATTTTTACTCATTAAAGTTTCAAAACCTTTATTAATAAAGTGTGTTCCTCCATCAGATATCACCACCCTAGGTACGCCAAATCGACTGAAAATGTTGTTCTTGAGGAACTTGATGACTTGGCTACCATCATTGGTCGGTAATGCGACAGCCTCGACCCATTTGGATACGTAATCGACAGCTACCAAGATATAGTAGTTTCCACCAGATGGTGGAAACGGTCCCATGAAGTCCATGCCCCATACATCAAAGATCTCAAGTGTGAGAATCCCCTTTTGAGGCATCTCATCCCTCTTGGAGATGTTTCCTAATCTTTGGCATCTGTCACAGCCCTTAACAAATGTCCTGCAATCCTCATAGATGTGAGGCCAATAAAATCCACATTCGAGGACCTTGTGGGCCGTTCGAGCGGGACCATGGTGACCTCCATATTCTGATTCATGGCATTTTCTGACAATTTGATAAGCTTCATGCTCGGTCACACATCGCCTGATTATTAAATCAGGGCAGTGTTTGAAGAGATAAGGTTCTTCCCAGAAGTAACTTAATACATCTCGTTTGAACTTATTCCTCTGATGATAGTTCGAAAACTGGGGGGTTACTCCGCATGCCAAGAAGTTAGCGATGTCGGAAAACCATGGACAAGCTTGATTATGCAGATGCAGTGCGAACAACTGTTCGTCCGGGAAATCCTCATTGACGGCTTTTTCCTTTTTATCATTATCTAATCGAGATAAGTGGTCAGCAGCACCATTATCTCGACCTCGCCTATCTTTTATTATGATGTCGAATTCTTGCAACAGAAGTACCCACCTGATTAATCGAGGTTTTGCATCTTGTTTGCTAAACAAGTATCTCAATGCTGTATGATCAGTGTATACTATGGTCTTCGTACCTATTAGGTACTGTCTGAACTTGTCAAACGTGAAGACTACAGCATACATCTCTTTTTCCGTTGTGGTGTAGTTAACTTGGGCCTCATTCAGGGCATGACTCGCGTAATGGATTACGCAGTGTCTCCCATCCTTATGTTGTCCAAGAACTGCGCCTACGGCGAGACCACTAGCATCGCACATTACCTCGAAAGGTATTGACCAATCGGGTGGTTGCACTATCGGTGCAGAAACCAACATCTTCTTGAGCGTGTCAAAGGCTTGGACACACGCTTCATTTATTAAGAAAGGATTTTCTTTACAAAGCAGATTAGTGAGCGGCTTGGCAATTTTAGAGAAATCCTTAATGAATCGCCGGTAAAAACCGGCATGCCCTAAGAAGCTCCTAACTGATTTGATCGAGTTAGGAAGAGGGAGATTTGAAATGATGGAAACTTTGGCTGGATCAACTTCAATGCCTGCACGAGAAATGCGATGACCTAACACTATGCCCTCAGTGACCATAAAATGGCACTTTTCCCAATTTAAAACCAAGTTAGTGTCTTCACACCTCTTTAAAATCTTAGCAAGATTGGTCAAACAATCTTCGAACGTATCTCCATATACAGAGAAGTCATCCATGAAGACTTCAATGCATTTTTCAATAAATTCAGAGAAAATAGACATCATGCATCTTTGAAAAGTAGCAGGTGCATTGCACAAACCAAAAGGCATCCGTCGATAGGCAAAAGTGCCGTACGGGCAAGTAAAAGTGGTTTTATCATGGTCTTCACTAGAAATAACAATCTGATTATAACCAGAATAACCATCCAAAAAGCAATAAAACTCTCTCCCTGCCAACCTTTCAAGCATCTGATCAATGAATGGCAATGGAAAATGGTCCTTGCGTGTGGCCTCATTCAGCTTCCGGTAATCGATACAAACTCTCCATCCGGTCACTGGCCTGGTTGCAACCTCTTCTCCTTGCTCATTCTTGGTTATGCACATCCCTCCTCGTTTGGGTACGACCTGCACTGGGCTAACCCATTTGCTATCAGAGATAGGATAGATTATACCAGCATCTAAGAGCTTGATAACTTCTTTCCTTACCACTTCCTGCATAAGGGGGTTCAATCGCCTCTGAGGTTGACGGGAGGGTTTAAACTCTTCTTCCATTAGAATCCTATGCATGCAAATAGAAGGGCTTATTCCTTTTATATCAGAAATGGTCCAACCTATTGCATGTACATGTTTCTTAAGAACGTCCACCAGAGCATTTTCTTGCTCTTGAGAGAGCTTAGCCGAAACAATCACGGGTAACTTTTTATGTTCTGCGAGAAATGCGTACTTGAGATGATCGGGTAATGTTTTAAGTTCAAGCTCTGGTGGACATTCAACGGAAGGGAGTAGTTTGCGAGAATTGGGTAGTGGGAGAACAGATTTACCTTCGGGATCCTGCATCAGTACAGGATCCTCTTCCTCCTCTTGGTTGGCGTCATCATGGAAGTTGATGCCGTCAAATTCCTCCAAATCCCCTGTTTCGGGATCGGCAAAGTGAATGGCTTTGCATCCTTTGTGCTCCACGCTCGCAGGCTTCAGTACCTGCTTTGATAGTCCATCCAGCATCATTTCACACTCAAGTTCAGAGTCAAGCTCTTCCCTAACTATTACATTTTCAAATGAAAAACAAGAACTGTCATTCGGAAATTTCTGCAATTTCTCCATATCAAAGATGATCTCCTCGCCATCGACCCTTAAGGTGACTTTTCCGGATTTGGCGTCAATCAGTGCACCACCAGTGGCTAGAAATGGGCGTCCAAGGATAAGCGGCATTTCAGAATCCTCTTCAATGTCGAGGACGATGAAGTCGACCGGGAAAAGAACCTGCCCGGTTTTGACCACAACATCCTTGAGGATTCCTACGGGCTGAGTGATCGATCTGTCTGCAACCTGCAGTCTCATCTTGATCGGTTGAATTTCTCCAAGCTTAAGGCGAACAGCCATAGCTAGTGGCATCACATTGATGCTTGATCCTAAATCACAAAGCCCCATACTCACTTTGGCCTTTCCGAATTGTACTGGAAGTGTGCAACATCCGGGGTCCTCTTTCTTTTCAGGCATTCTCCTCTGAACGATGGCACTGCATGTGCTGTTGAGAATAATTACCTCTTCCTGCTCAACCTGCCTTTTTCCTGAAATCAATTCTTTCAAGAACTTAGCATAGATGGGCATTTCGGAAATCATTTCTGTGAGAGGAATGGTTATCTCTACAGACTTTAATCGTTGCAGAAATTTCTTGAATTTAAGATCATGTTCTTTATTTTTAAGCCGCGCAGGATAAGGAATCCTGGGCATGTACTTGTTATTAGCAATTTTTGGTGGTGAAGGGAAGGAAGTTGTACCTTCACCTGTACCCTTATCTGTTTCAGCCGTTTCGGGCGCAGCTTCAGTCTGCAATTCGGTTGTCTCTTTTTCTGCTTCGTTCCCATTATCAGCTTCCTTACCAGCATTGTCAACAACATCATCTTCCTCAAATTCCTTTCCAGTATCTGCTCCCTTTGGTCCAGCTAGTACTCTTCCAGATTTCAAGGTTATTGCCTTGCATTGCAGGTTCTTTTCCGCAGTACTAGGCAACGTTCCTTTGTCCCTTTTCTGCATCTCATTAGCCATCTGTGTAACTTGGGTCTCCACATTTCTGATGTAACACCCCGGTTTTTGGTCACCCAGGTCGGGGTGTCACCGCCACACCTCTCTAGCAAGACACGGTTTCTCCGAGCTCACTAAAGAGATGCAAGGCTATGGTTTTTCAGAATTTAATATATTCAAACAGCCCATTCATATATACTTTGAAAATAATACATCAAAGTTGCAGCGGAAAATAATATTTACATATATGTATCGCAGCGGAATTTAAGTATAGGGCCAACATGGCCTAATCACGGGTTAAACAGGCCCGTTCATGCAAGATCTAGTCTAATACAAAAATTCAAAATAATATATATATCATCCCAAACTTCCCATGTATGCATATGACGATGCATAATTCTCAACTCTGCAAGAAAAAGAATTAAAAATATGGTTTGGTCAGCACTACGTGCTGAGTAAGTTAACACATACAAGATTATGAGGTTTCAAAGCCTTTGTTTAAATTTAATGAAAACATGCGCATAATTTAAATAATTCATGTAACCGCATACTTTAAAAGACATGGATTCATAAGATCATCAATATAGCTTGCAACGTAATTAAATAAGTTGCCATTTCACAGCACAATTTAATACGGATTTAATTTGGAACTCTCGCAAACTTCTCGTTTCATATCTTTTACAGATCACCATCGCTAGGGCTCTTATGTCCGCCAGCCTTACGCCTGGGCTCTTATGTCCACAGGTATCATGGTCGATACAGATCTTTTAATTAGAGTTAATCCGTCCGCTAGCCATACGATCACTGTTTCGCTAGGGCTCTTACGTCAACCTAGACATACACTTGGGCTCTTATGTCCCAAGCCGCAGAGAACATTGACAGTATCTAGCTTAGTCATAACCCGCAATATTTTAATCTTCTCGTTTCATGTATCGTATGTCAAAGTATTTCTATTCGTTTCAACCTCAAAGGCTAATTCCACCGTTTCAACAAGATTTCAAAATTTCGTTCGGTAAATCACAGTTTACTCTAAAATTCGTTAAAAATCAGATTTAATTTCAAAAATTCCAAAACTTTAGGACTGACTCCAGAACGTCGAGATCTACAACTTTCGTGTTTTAACTTTTTCGATCCGAGATACCTAAACAGGTCAAAAACACTAATTTTCACAGAAGTACTGTTCTGTCCGAGTTTCATATAACTCAGTTTAAAGATTTCGAATTCTACCATAGCAATTCAACTCCAAATTTAATGAAATTTTACAGAGATCATCTTAAGACAATTATCTACAACTTTCATGTTCGGCTAAAGATCTAATTCGGCCTAGAACCCTAGTCAAAAACGTCAACAAGTTCGAATCTATGTTCTGTCAAGAACTTCAAGATCTAAGTTTCAGCAGTTCGGTTTGGGGTGGATTTCGTATATCAAATCATCACGAAAATTTCTAAAATTTTACGGAGGTGTTCTTAACATATAGATCTACAACTCTTATGTTCAACGCCAAGCCTAGATCGGTCTAGATCTAAGGTAGAAATCACCAACAAGTTCGAATAAAGAATCTATCATCGTTTCAAGATTTAAATCTAAAGCAGGCTCGTTTACGATCGGTTTCGCATATCAAAACACGATGAAAAATTATGAAATTTTTACACAACCTAGATCAGAGTCTTAGGAACGTTTTTCGTGTTTTAAGTTTTCCCGTTTGAGGTCGTTTAAAGGTTCGGAAAAATTAGACAAAACTGTTGCGCCGTTAGAAATCACATGTTGACAGATTTACGAAAGATTTGATTAAGTTTCTAGATTCAATTATTTTAACTACTCCCAAAACCGTGTAAGCGTTAACTTACAGATTGTTGAGCGTCCGGGATCGTTGATTTGGAGGCGTGGCTTCCAGTCCTCCGTTTATCTCCTTGATTCGTCGGGTTCTTCGTTTTCGATCCGGATCGGGGGTTTAGAATAGGAAGAGATCGAATTAGGATTCGTTTTGAATCAAGAACAGGAAAAAGAATGGACAAGAATGGTTCGTATCTTACCCCGACAATCGAAGGCTCCCAATTTTCGTCCAAGTCAGTCCCGTTGTTCGGTTTTGTGCCTCCGACGACTTCCGGATCTAGGGTTTCGAATGTATGGAAGGTCGTAGGGTTTCGTAAAGGTATACGGAGCTCCTAGAAGGTCTTATTTATAGATATCTAAGACCTAGGGCGTCCAAAATCTGACCCCAAGGGTCTTGGGTCGAGATATGTTCAACCGAAAGTCGAAAAATCCGCGTTCGGGCGAGAGATTCACGCAACACCCAAATCTGTCATGTGGCGCGCTCTTGGCGCGGTAAACCCCTTGGAGCGCGCGGCGACCGCGCTGTCCTGGCCTGGACTTCGGTCTGGGCCGGGTCGTGCGATCCGTCGGGCGTTCCCCCCTCTCTTTCGGACTTCTATCCCTCTATGTTCCCGGATTCGGATTTCCGGGGTATCTTCGGGCTCCCATTTCCTATCTTAATTTTATTCGGACCTAAATTTATGTTTAGACTCGAGTTATTGAGTCTATCGGTGTCGGGTCCCCGTGTAACCATTTATTCGATTAAATTATCTTCGGCTTCCCGGGTTCTCAGAATCTTGATTCCTTTTTAATTGAAATTCCATTTCTCATCTTCTATGATTCTTTATTCATTTATCATGTTTATTATATTTATTTATTTATTTTATTTATTTTATGTTGCAAATTTCTCGGGTATTACAGTCTACCCTCCTTAAGAATCAACTTCGTCCTCGAAGTTGTGTTCCGGCTTTTCTCGTGCTAAAGTCTTTTGTTTGTTTTATTATTTTGTGACTGAACTTAGAATTAAGACTTCTAAGCTGCCTACGTACCCGGTGAAGGGATCAAGCCATAACGTAGTTCAAAAATTTATTTGGGATACATGATATCGAGTCGAACTCCAAAAATAAATGACTCCGGGGTATCACATCCTCTCCCCCTTAGGACTTCAGTTATGTCCCCATAACTGTCTATTCGTTATTCTCAAGAGGGTTCGGGTTTTGGTCTTGTTCCTCATCGCTCTCCCCTTGCTGAAGGTTCACCAAATCTACTCTCTTTTCGATCGCCTCCTCTGGCGTTCGACATCCACTAGCCTTGTGACCAAGCTTGCCGCACCTACGGCAGGTTCCAGGCTTCGGGCATTGGCGCACCAGATGTGCATGGTTGCATCGTGGGCAACGTGGTATAAACGCACCACGGTTGTCGTCTCCCCCATTGTTGAGACCTTTATTTCCTTTCCTTCGGGATCCATTGTCTTTCCTAGAGTTGTTATTGTTGTCTTTCCGATCCTTCTTCTCAAGTCCTTGCGAGTCTTTGGTTGACTCACCATGTTCCTTACGCTTCAATTGCTGGATTCGAGCAATTGATACGGCGCGATCATATATCGTCTGCAGGTTCGCGAATTGTCCTACTGCAAGTATCTCCCGGATACTAAGGTTCAGACCCATCTCGAATTTCTGAGCCTTGTCAGAGTCGGTTGGTACTATCCTCGCAGCGAATCGTACTAGCTCCTTGAATTTGCTGTAGTACTCTTGTACCGTTTGCGCACCTTGCTTTAGGTTGATGAATTCCTCGTACTTCGCAGTCTTGGTGCTCAGTGGGTAGAATCTTTCCCTCAAAGCTTCCTTAAGTTCTTCCCAGGTGTAGGCTTCTCCGTCTTCCACTGAATTCGCTTGGAGATTTTGCCACCACTCATCGGCTTCGCCTCCTAGGTAGTAGGTCACTACGTGTATCCTCTCCTCATCAGGGCACTTGATAGCATTCAAGAGCTTATCAAAGGTACGGATCCAACCTTCCAACTTGGCTGGATCCTCTTGGCCGTCATAATGGGGTGGGTGGTAAGGGTTCACTAATGCCAAGTAGTTGACTCGGGCTACTGGCGGAGGTACGGTTTGTGTCCTATGCACTTCGGCATTTCCCAATGCTACAAGGAGTTCCTCTACAGATTTTAAACGTGCTTCCATATTATTGGGCGCTTGAGGCACTTGCTCTCCTAGGTTCTGAGGACTTTCACTGTTGTTGGGCGTGTTGGAAAGGTTAGCGTCAGTGCCGTTTGGACTCACCTTCCTTGGTTTCCTCCTAGGCGCCATTTTCTGTTGCACGTGTATAGATTAGCTTATCTTGGTTTAGGTAGATCGCTCGAATGAGACGTTTCGTAAATTTCTAATTTCAAATTTTCGGGTTTGTTGTTTGGAAATCCAAACAAGATTTTTGGCTTACGAGGGTAGGAATGGCTAAGGTCGAGGATTGTTATGATTAGGCGAACGCATAGATGAACGCGATCTAGAACTAAGGCAAGATCAATCTCTAGTTATGGTTTCTAGTTCGATGTCATGCCTCAAGATTATATAGGTGTAACAAGAGATCTACGTTAATTTCGCCAAGATTCTAGGTTCAACTTCGCCAAGATTCTAAGTTCAAACTCGCAAAGATTCTAAGTTCTCTACATAAAAGAGATGCAATATGCAAATGCAAATGATATTTCCCCCCCGATAATAATTTAATGCATCACATATATATACATTTTCCATGGGTTTTAAAATAAAAATTTGCCATGGAAATAATACTTTAAAATTTAAAATAATGGTCAAAATATTAATGGTAGTTTAAAAATAATAATGGTTTAAAAATAATAGTTTTAAAAATAATAATAATAGGTTTAAAAATATTCCGGGCTCTGATACCACTTTGTAACACCCCGGTTTTTGGTCACCCAGGTCGGGGTGTCACCGCCACACCTCTCTAGCAAGACACGGTTTCTCCGAGCTCACTAAAGAGATGCAAGGCTATGGTTTTTCAGAATTTAATATATTCAAACAGCCCATTCATATATACTTTGAAAATAATACATCAAAGTTGCAGCGGAAAATAATATTTACATATATGTATCGCAGCGGAATTTAAGTATAGGGCCAACATGGCCTAATCACGGGTTAAACAGGCCCGTTCATGCAAGATCTAGTCTAATACAAAAATTCAAAATAATATATATATCATCCCAAACTTCCCATGTATGCATATGACGATGCATAATTCTCAACTCTGCAAGAAAAAGAATTAAAAATATGGTTTGGTCAGCACTACGTGCTGAGTAAGTTAACACATACAAGATTATGAGGTTTCAAAGCCTTTGTTTAAATTTAATGAAAACATGCGCATAATTTAAATAATTCATGTAACCGCATACTTTAAAAGACATGGATTCATAAGATCATCAATATAGCTTGCAACGTAATTAAATAAGTTGCCATTTCACAGCACAATTTAATACGGATTTAATTTGGAACTCTCGCAAACTTCTCGTTTCATATCTTTTACAGATCACCATCGCTAGGGCTCTTATGTCCGCCAGCCTTACGCCTGGGCTCTTATGTCCACAGGTATCATGGTCGATACAGATCTTTTAATTAGAGTTAATCCGTCCGCTAGCCATACGATCACTGTTTCGCTAGGGCTCTTACGTCAACCTAGACATACACTTGGGCTCTTATGTCCCAAGCCGCAGAGAACATTGACAATATCTAGCTTAGTCATAACCCGCAATATTTTAATCTTCTCGTTTCATGTATCGTATGTCAAAGTATTTCTATTCGTTTCAACCTCAAAGGCTAATTCCACCGTTTCAACAAGATTTCAAAATTTCGTTCGGTAAATCACAGTTTACTCTAAAATTCGTTAAAAATCAGATTTAATTTCAAAAATTCCAAAACTTTAGGACTGACTCCAGAACGTCGAGATCTACAACTTTCGTGTTTTAACTTTTTCGATCCGAGATACCTAAATAGGTCAAAAACACTAATTTTCACAGAAGTACTGTTCTGTCCGAGTTTCATATAACTCAGTTTAAAGATTTCGAATTCTACCATAGCAATTCAACTCCAAATTTAATGAAATTTTACAGAGATCATCTTAAGACAATTATCTACAACTTTCATGTTCGGCTAAAGATCTAATTCGGCCTAGAACCCTAGTCAAAAACGTCAACAAGTTCGAATCTATGTTCTGTCAAGAACTTCAAGATCTAAGTTTCAGCAGTTTGGTTTGGGGTGGATTTCGTATATCAAATCATCACGAAAATTTCTAAAATTTTACGGAGGTGTTCTTAACATATAGATCTACAACTCTTATGTTCAACGCCAAGCCTAGATCGGTCTAGATCTAAGGTAGAAATCACCAACAAGTTCGAATAAAGAATCTATCATCGTTTCAAGATTTAAATCTAAAGCAGGCTCGTTTACGATCGGTTTCGCATATCAAAACACGATGAAAAATTATGAAATTTTTACACAACCTAGATCAGAGTCTTAGGAACGTTTTTCGTGTTTTAAGTTTTCCCGTTTGAGGTCGTTTAAAGGTTCGGAAAAATTAGACAAAACTGTTGCGCCGTTAGAAATCACATGTTGACAGATTTACGAAAGATTTGATTAAGTTTCTAGATTCAATTATTTTAACTACTCCCAAAACCGTGTAAGCGTTAACTTACAGATTGTTGAGCGTCCGGGATCGTTGATTCGGAGGCGTGGCTTCCAGTCCTCCGTTTATCTCCTTGATTCGTCGGGTTCTTCGTTTTCGATCCGGATCGGGGGTTTAGAATAGGAAGAGATCGAATTAGGATTCGTTTTGAATCAAGAACAGGAAAAAGAATGGACAAGAATGGTTCGTATCTTACCCCGACAATCGAAGGCTCCCAATTTTCGTCCAAGTCAGTCCCGTTGTTCGGTTTTGTGCCTCCGACGACTTCCGGATCTAGGGTTTCGAATGTATGGAAGGTCGTAGGGTTTCGTAAAGGTATACGGAGCTCCTAGAAGGTCTTATTTATAGATATCTAAGACCTAGGGCGTCCAAAATCTGACCCCAAGGGTCTTGGGTCGAGATATGTTCAACCGAAAGTCGAAAAATCCGCGTTCGGGCGAGAGATTCACGCAACACCCAAATCTGTCATGTGGCGCGCTCTTGGCGCGGTAAACCCCTTGGAGCGCGCGGCGACCGCGCCGTCCTGGCCTGGACTTCGGTCTGGGCCGGGTCGTGCGATCCGTCGGGCGTTCCCCCCTCTCTTTCGGACTTCTATCCCTCTATGTTCCCGGATTCGGATTTCCGGGGTATCTTCGGGCTCCCATTTCCTATCTTAATTTTACTCGGACCTAAATTTATGTTTAGACTCGAGTTATTGAGTCTATCGGTGTCGGGTCCCCGTGTAACCATTTATTCGATTAAATTATCTTCGGCTTCCCGGGTTCTCAGAATCTTGATTCCTTTTTAATTGAAATTCCATTTCTCATCTTCTATGATTCTTTATTCATTTATCATGTTTATTATATTTATTTATTTATTTTATTTATTTTATGTTGCAAATTTCTCGGGTATTACATCTGATGGAGGCCTGCAGTTGATTGTTGATCTCTTTCTGACTAGTGATGAAATCAGTCATCAGATTCTCAAGCCTTGAAGGAGGCTTTTGATTCTGATTCTGATTTTGATGCTGATTCTGATTCCACTGGCCTTGGTTTGGGACAAACTGAGGCTGGAAACTCTGATTGGGCTGAAAGTTTTGGAAATTCTGGGGCGGCCTCTGCTGGATCTGAGGTTGGAAACCTGGATTCTGAAAATGTTGGCCCCTGTTCTGGTTGAATCCCTGATTCTGTTGAGGGTTGAACTGCTGTTGCTGTGGCTTATTCAAGAGATGTGAGTTCAAGGCGTTGTTGTTTGAATAAGACAAATTCGGGTGTCTATTTGGAAAAGCTCCTGCATAGTTACAGCTCTCTGCTGTGACTTGCTCGCATGTGTCAGTTGCATGAGCACCCTGACACAGTCCACAGATCACCTTAGTTTGCTATCCCTGCGCAGAACTTCCAACTCCTTGATTCACAGACAACGCTGCCACTTGCTCTTGAAGCTTCTCAATGTCTGACTTCTCTACTGTACCTACAGCACATAAACTACGAGGGGGAGTGAGATTACCATCATCAGTTAGAACAGAACGGTTTACACTCATGGCTTCAATCTTTGCCCAGGCTTGGTCCATTGGTATGTAGAGCAAATGTTGACCACCGGCAGCATCAAGCATGGATTTCCATGCTGGGGTCAGACCACTGTAGAACTTTCTCAGTCTCTCCCAGTCATGGAAGCCATGTTGAGGACACTTTCTGAGTAGGTTGAAGAATCTTTCCTTTGCATCATACAAGGACTCGTCTGGTTTCATCTTGAATTCCGCAATTTTGGAGCGGCATTCATCCACCTTGGACTCCGGGAAGTATTTTGCTAGGAAGTTTCTGATCACATCTTCCCATGTAGACTTCTGATTTACGGGCAGTGACTTGTACCATGTTCGTGCTCCGCTTGTCAGAGAGAAGGGAAATAGCCTTAGTCGAATGGTGTTTGCGGGTACATCACGATTTTTGATCGTGTCACACAATTCTAGGAAGGTTTGCAGGTGATCATGGGGATCTTCATGACTTGCTCCGGCAAACTGGTTGCTCTGGACTAGATTGATTAGGGCCGGTTTCAGTTCGAAATTCCTGGCCAAGAATGGAGCTTGTCCAGGAATGTTCAGATATGGCTCTAAAATCGGCTGCATGTAATCAGCAGCAGCTGCTGCTTGATGATTGTTCTCAGGCCCGCCTTGGTATTGCTGTGGGTAGTAGTTCTGAGGCATGAAATAGTTCCTCGGATCATTGAAATCATTCGGATTCGGGGGATTCTGATGGGGGTTATGGTATTGCTGATTCTGTTGGTTTGGGAAATTTTGCTGATTTGGTTGGTTTTGGTTGTTTGGTGGGTTTTGGTTCGGGTTGGGAGGGGGTGCCTCGAAGTGCTGCTGGTCCATGTTTGGTGGATTCCCACCTCCTTGTATGATCTGGGGAGGGGGATCATCCAAATCATCGTGATCAGCATCTTCGGGGTCTTCCTCAATGTTGTGAAGTGGGGGATTGGGTTGAATGATTGGTGGGATGTCAGGGTTTGCCATTTCGGAGATATCGCTGCTGGTGCTTGGCGAAAGTAATGCCTGTCGTTCCCGTTCCCTTCTTCGTTTAGTCTCCGCCCTAAGACGTCGAGCTGTCTTTTCTATCTCTGAATTAAACGGGATCTCGGCTGGCGTCTGCTTCCTCCTTTGCATAGAACAACGGCTTCAATAATGACAGTACCTGTACAATCCCCAGGTTAGAAGTGGTTCTGAAGGTGAATATTTATAATTATATGTATAAACTACTCTAGGAGCAATGAGGAATGTAATTCTCTAATTAAAACGGCGCTGCATCCTCCCCGGCAACGGCGCCATGAAACTTTTGACACTTTCCGTCCCACGAGCTTTTGCTAAAATTATACCAGGTTAGATTTATTACAAGAAAAGAGTTATGATTCACGGGAAAGGGTTTAGGGGTACATCAAGATTGTTAGTCTTTTTTATTACTCAAGTGTGGTGCTTTAATTTCAAATGGCGCTGTGGTCCTCCCTGTCATGAAATGTTGACAAATCTCATGGCATAGCCGGGATAGGTTGACCTTCAGCCTGTCACACTGAGGATCCCCGGCAAGTATGCCATAATACTTCTCATCAATTCTTGCCATGAGAGTTCCTGCCATGAAACTTTTGGCAAGTTCCCACTACATGAGTATTTTCCGAAAAATCATGGTCCTGGTTTAGATTTTATTTAATGAAACCAATTTATGATGGCGGTGTTGTGATTGGGGATATATTTATAAGTAGTCATGTTTTTATTGCTCGTGTTTAAGAAACTGTGGCCCGAAAGCGCACGGTGTCAAAAATTGCAGTAATTTATAGTAAGACCGGATCGTTCACTGGAGGATGTGCGATAGAAGCAGGTCCCACGTCGTTTTACTAGATTTTCCATTCGTATTGCTCAATAGGTTTGAACGATGATTAATATCTACTGACGGGAATTTAAACTAGATCTAGAAAACAGTTAAATTAATCTACAAAGCAAATAAATCTATTCTAGAAGGCGGACAAGAATTATTCTAGGAATGCAGTAAACATTATTTACGAAAGCAGGGAAAAGGAGCATTGTGCCAACCGTGAAGTTGAGTTACAATGTGGACAGAAAGGACAGGAAGAAAAGGATGAAAGTTGGACAAGAGAAAAATACAGCAATATTAAACTTCCATTTTTATACGCAGATCTTTGTTTGGGATAATTCTTTCAGATAGCTAATTCTCATGCTCTCAATAAGGCTTTCCCTTTAACAGACAGGTACTTGCAATATGAGTTTACATGTTCTTAAGACCGCAAATTCTAAGATGCCACAGATTCGTAACTGCCCTGGCCTGGGTATGTTACTTCATCTGTGGTGGAAAAGCAACACCCGACACATCATTTATTGAAATGCCAAGTACCACTATCATTCTCCCATGTCACACCCAAAGATTTGAATCAAGCCCTAAACTATCCCTTAACTGTCAATCCTAGTAGCAGTTACACAACTCTCAATACAACCGAGTGACCTCTAATGAAAGCGATTAAAAGAAAGCAGTAAAGAAAGCATTCAAAACCTATCACTCGGAGGTTTTGAAAATCTGACCCTGGTAGTAAAAGACAGCTCCCCGTCAGAATGAAGGAGTATGGATCAAGAATTCCCGGCTCTCAGTGAACCACTAGTGTGTTCACTTCCTTCCGGGTGATTATGAGATACAAACTAATGAAACGAACTAATAAATTAGTTCGTTCCGGATGCACTCACTCAGGACTCAAAATTAAGCTTTGGCAGAAGAAGATAGCAGTTGAAAGAAAACTCAACCCTATCTTGGAAAATAACCAAGGCCTGGATGATGTTCCTCTAAGATTATTTACTACACTGTATTTGAATCCAAGTGGACCCCATCTCGGTGTAGCATTTAATCTTACATTTCCATCAACCAGCAATTTTGGAAAATAATGGATTTGAAAATCATTCCCTGTCAGGGACTGGACTTTCAGTTAAAACACAGACCCTTTCAGTCTAGACGAGACCTAATCGCTGAATCTGCTTCTTAATTTCCCAAAATACAACCCTTGAAAGAATATGAATTAGTCATAACTGAAGAATTTATCCCTTACTCAGATCCGGATTTTATAAAGAGGTTTTTGTTGGAAGTTTATAAAGCCATATCTGTTTAAGATCTAGACTTCTATTGTCCAAGGGAAGGATCCCAAAATAATTACAGACCACAACAGTACATAATATTATCATGCGTAAGGATATATGGAAGTGTAAAATTAATTGACCCAAAATATAGAAGCGGGTCTAGACAGAAGGTGAAACACAAAATGGAATGGTCAAGGTACCAAAGTAATGGCAGAATGATCAGGTGGACTGTAAACATCTACTGTCCAATTTCCCAATCACTCGGATGGAGCGAATTTAGACAGTTTAGACCCTGTAATGGTGGTGTCAACACCAGTTGGGCCTCCACTGTCTGTGAATTCGGATAAAAACCTACATGCTTCCCTTCTATAATGATCATCAGTTGGCATTGACTGATGCCAACTGACTCTCACTACAGATTGGAATTTGGGTTTGGAAATTAAGATAACAAAAATAACACTGTATCTGGATGGAAGTCAGTCGAGCAGCTATTATAACCCCGGATGGGCGAACCGCCAAGGCTTCCACCGACAGCCATTCAGACCATGCAAAATAACAATTAGTAACTAATACCCAGAATACGAGCTAGTTATCCATGAGGGAGTACCCGCCAACATTATTCTGATGTATTCTTTACTAATGGTTCCACACAACACACAAAGACAAAATAAATAAGAAGCAAAAGAAGATCCATTGTATGAGAGACATTGGTTTCTCATGCAAGGTTGTGGATCGGGTCTACATGTAATGGTCTTAAATAATCCTTCCTACCATAATTAATTACAGTCCAGATTATCTGTTTAAGCCATCAGGATTTTGTTTATACAAGAATGTTTTAATGGCAATTGAACAAAGGTCCTTTAATCATGATGATTGTTGAAGTTTGATTATTGCTAATCTCAATCTTTAATCATTAATGAGTCAAGGGTTCAATCAGTTAAGTGATGCAAATGGAGAATCAAAATTTGGGCAGCATAACACCCTATATTGCAATTCCAGAATGTTACATCCTAACCCGTGGGGCTATGATGTGAGTGTTGCAATATAAAATAGGGAGAGAATGAAATTGTTTGAGATCAAATAGAGAGAGAAACCCTTGTCGCGATATCATAAATTCTGTCGCGGACCGAGATCCGCGACATGGACATCCCGACAAGTTTTTAGAATTTTTGGCAGCATAACGCCTCTTTGTCGCTATGCAAGGTTTTGTCGCGGAACGTGGTTCCGCGCCAGAAGTGTGTCATCGCGACAAAGTGTTTTCATAAAATTCTAAAGCATTTGAACCTTTGTCGCTATGCATGGAAATTTTGTCGCGGAACGTGGTTCCGCGACAAGGTGTTCAAAGATCAAAGAACATGGCATAATTTTTCTGTCTCGGAATGGGATTTTGTCGCGGAACGTGGCTCCGCGACAAGATGATTCCGCGACAGAAAGCCATGAGGACAAAATGCAAGAGTTTGGCTCCTTTGTCGCTATGCATGGACAGTTTTGTCGCGGAACGTGGCTCCGCGACAAGGTATTCCGCGACAAAGGGTTTTAAATTTGGAGACAAGTGTCTTGAAACACCTTGGTCGCGGAACAGCCACTCTGTCGCGGAACGTGGTTCCGCGCCAGAAGGCGGTTGGCGCCCAAGGTGGTTCATGACAAAAGTCAGAAAAAGCAGAAATGAACAGTGGCATGCAAACAGCGTGATCTCACCCTATTTCAGATCAAAAAGCTATTCTAAGCTAAAAATAAGCAAGAAACATTCAAAATAAGGAAGAACATGCTTAAACAAAAATAACAAGGATGGGCAGAATATTAAAAATAAAGCAAGAGTCCTAATCTAGGGTTTGATCACACATCCACACAACATTATCCATAATATGCTAACAGTAACATAAAAATAACGAAATGGGGGTCAAATGACCCCAAAATGAAAAAGAAAGTATAAATCCATGGGGTGTGAGACCCATTTCATGATTTGGGACACAAATGATGAATGTTTTCCCATATTATTGAAGAGGTATTGTCAATACCCATGATTTGGGTATTACAAACCCTAAAACAAGAGTTTAGAAAACAAAACATAGTATAAAAATGGCTATCTAAGCACTGTGAACAGTAAACACTAATCTAAGCTAAACTAAGTGCAAAAATTAAATAATACATGAAAATAAACCTAAACTACTCTACCTAAGAGAGAACTCCTACTGCTTGCCTTCAAGAACTTCTAACAAAATTTTAACCTTCCAACCAACAACCCTTAGCTCATGGGAGACACCTCATATTTATAGAAGTGTAACCCTAAGCCCATGGGCCTTGATTCTGGCCCATTGTGTCTTAAGACATCACACACATCACAGCTTTGTCTCGGAACATCAAGTTGGTCGCGGAACACACTGCATGTGGCAAGGCTTCTCGACTGGGTCTTGTGTCTCTATTTGTGCATCTTGGTCGCGGAATGGACCTTTGTCGCGGAGCATGCCATCGCGACAAGGGTCATCGCGCCAGGGGCTTGGCTGGTCTCCTCTTCATTTGGGGCCAGTTGGTCGCGGAACATGCCTTTGTCGCGGAACACTGCATCGCGCCAAGGGCTTCCGCGACAAAGGTCTTCCTGGGCCTGCTGGATTGGGCCAGATGGGCCGAAAATATTCTTTTTGTGGGCTTTTCTATCTTTTTCCCATCTTTTTGTTTCCTTTTCTTTTTCTCATGTTTTTTGATTTTTCTAACATAAATATGTAATAAAATTACATATTTATGTCTTTTTCACACCAGCTTATTATTTTTACAATTATGCATAAATCAGTCCAATTCGACTGCTTTCTTACTTAATGTAGGACCGGAATGCGATCAAATGCCCGTTTAGACACGGAAATGGATTGAAAATAATGGTCATTTTTGGCCATTATCAATTATGTACTAAGTTGTTCTTTCTATTGGTTCGGCACCAGCATTGGGTGTTCGTACTTGACAGGGAGCGCCATAAGATTTGGTACTTCAATAGTCGGAACCGCCTTGCTAGATTGGAGCAGGATAAAGAGGTCTTTGACACATATTGATGTATTCACTGAAGGCAGTTGCTGAGGAGGAGCATGACAAGTCTTGGTTTGCCATGTTGGTGCCCCCAGCTTCTGATAGTCGTGGGAAGCGGGCGGCAAACCACACGGCAGTGTGTCTCCCAGTCAGCCACGCCGTGCTTCCAAGTAGGGGATCCCGAGTTCTGTAGAACATGCTTGATGCTATTTATCTATGAATGCATTTTGATTGCCTTATATTACTTGTAAGCAGTCATACTTTGGTGATGTTTTTTTCAAACACTTTTTTTGGATTCAAATCATGCTTGTTATATTTGTTTTTGGAATTGAACTGTCTCTAAGTTCATATATTGTTTTTTCAAACAATTCGAATGTCTGATCTATGTCTTTTTTTTTTTCCACATGGGTGAACACATCTTTTATGGTGGCTTCATTGTTTCTTTTAAGTATTTTTTACTTGTTGATATGATGTTAGGCCATAAAAATGTCTCATTTCCTACAAGAACCTTGGATTTTTTTTTTTAAACCATTTCCTGCATTCCATACACTTTTTTTTTTTCTTTTTTTCAATTTGTGCAGATGGGTTTGTCTCGTTTTTTCTCATCTCACTGTGCCAGAATTCAATTCTGCCTGATATTGGATGAAACACGTCCCAAATTCAATTCCAATTTCTAAACACCCCAAAGCAATAAAATTACTGTACATGCAAAATTATGCAATAAGTCTGTAGTATTGATTATTTGTGGGATACAAATGTGTTCCCATATCGAAATTATTGTGCTGATTGCTTCCACATAATAAAATCTGGCAAGTAATATTTATGAAAATAATATTATGAATGAGGTTATTCCCAACATCCAGACAAATAATAATATTTAAACAATGGAGTTTTAGGGTTTTAGGGTTGTTTTTTTTCTCAATCTCCACATTCTGGTAAGGAGACAATGTTTTATGGAATTTTACCATCCCTCCACGATTGCTGCACTAATTTGTAGAAAGAGGTGATTTCATTATCTCAAATGCCTTCCATCCATATTTTAATTGCCATAAATGATGATGTCTATCATACATCCACTTACCCCCACTTAGCACCGCTCATGATTCTATCCGGAACATGCAGCAAGGGGCTGGATTCAGCCCCGTAACCGAACCCCATGAATAACCCTAATTCAGGATATTAACTCAACCGGTTTCTTCTTCCAATGTAGAACTATTAATAAATATTTAGGTATGCTTCTACTTCCCATGTACTAGTAATAAATTCCCGCATGCCTAGTAAATATTTTAAATTTTTGATTTAAAGATTAGAAATAATATATTTTCATATATTTTAGAAAGGTTTCATAGGTATGGCGCCATGTCGCCAAATTGTCGCCATAGCGGGCGCCGAGAAAAAATTTCATCGTGATAACCTTGATGAATAATGATAAAATCCCAAACGCTTAAAGAGGAACGGAGGAAGTATTTGGGATGATATGTAGTATAGGGCAAGGAAACAAACAGTAATAATTCCTGTTTTTTCCCCCTACTTTTAGTACATGGAAAATGGACTAAATCTTTGAATTGGCATACAATTCCAGACCCTTTGAATGGGGAATCATTTATCAAAGTCTCGGAAATAGATGAGAAGGGTGTACAAGCAGGTTTGCATTAATCTTAAAGTTTTTGTTCTTCTAAAATATTATCGTAGAAGGCTATCTTTCGAATATATATTAAGTGTTCTAGATTTATGCATGCAGCCTTTTGTGGAAAGCTTGTCCCGTGCCCCAAACATGGTTTACACAATTCATTTAAGTCACCTGAAAGGTAATTGTTTGGTTTCCTATTTTTCTATAGAAAATTTGTGGTTAAAAGCCTCTTTGTTCGAGTTGGATTAATTTTTGCAACATGTGTTGTGTTTCAGGTATCTTATGCTTGGAGATGAATCATTGAAAGCAACTAACAAGCTCTCCTAGCCTGAGGTACAAATGTTATAAGTAAACTTATAATTGTTTAAATAATTCAATTTCGATTGAATTATTTTGTTTCTTCTTATGATTACTTTGCTTGTTTGCTTTTAGATTTATAACTTATTTCCTAAGTTGATACAAAATGTGAGCCCAAAGAGTTACCAACAGGCTCTCGGTGAGGTTGTGGTCACTCAGAAATTTCTGGAAAATTTTTGTGGTGATCAGGTAATATTTCTATTAATTCACTAATGTAGACTATATATAACTTTTGAAAGTTTTTTTTTTTTAAAAAAAATAATATATGTTTTATCGTATCCACAATATAAAGTATTACTCGTTCAACATGTAAGAAAAATTTATGTTTCTTTTATATTTTGAGTATCCAATTAGCGATAATTCATCCTACAGGTTCGTTTCTTGGCTAGGTCCTTGGGAGTACCAGGAAATTATCTTGGTCAGCATACAAGTGGTTTAAGGTGGCCTTATAGATCCGTAAGTGCAATCTAAATAGTAGGAATATGCTCTTGTTCGTGTATGTAGGGAAATAGTAGTGACTCTTTTAATTGGGTACTTCTTTAGGTTGCTATTATCACTCCTTTCAACTTTCCTTTGGAGATTCCGGGGTGCTTTAGTTGATGGGAGCTATGGGAAACAAGCTTGTTCTCAAAGTTGATAGCAAGGTAAGGCACCCTTACACAAACACACTTCATACATATAATATGTCCATTTTATGATTCTATAGATATACTCATTTCTACACGTAATATATGATATTTCTTGTATTTATAGGTCTCAATAGTTATGGAATAAATACTATAGATGTTGCATGACTATGATTGCCCATGGAGGAGGTTGACTTCATAAATTCTAATGAAAAACCATGAACAAATTTCTCTTGGAGGTTAGTTTTTCATTTAAAAAATGAGAATAAGTTTATCTATTTTTGGATTTCTCATATTATACCTGTTTGTATATTAGTTCTTTTTGCTTTAATTATATTAAATTTAATTTTAATAAATCTTATATTTTCCATAATAATCTTTATTGAATGAATATTTTCATTTTTGGTAAAAATAAAAAATAACTATTTTAAATATTTGGGAAACAACAAGGACTGTATCACACATTTTTATACCAACAATTGATTTGTTAAATAAGGGCATATTCGAATTTAGTTTTGGAGGAGGTTTTTGTTCCATTCTTGTTTTCACTAATTTTGTTGTTTGTTTGACAAAGTTATTGTTGGACAATCTCAGATACAACTTGAATATCCCATAGCGACGATCTATTGTATAAATAATGTGTTTGGAGTGTTGAGATTATTCTTTGATGTATAAAAAATTATGCGTTTAGGAAATACTTTGAAATAGTACGTACACATATAAAATACTCTACACAAAAAATTAAAATTATTGATACATATAACATCTTGAATATCCCAGATGCAACTTGAATATCCCTGCATAGAGACAATGTATGGTATAAATAATGTTTTTGGAGTGTTGAGATTATTGTTGATTTCTTGATTGGACTGTTGAGAAAATTCTTTGATGTACAAAATTTATAAGTGTTTAGGAATTACTTTCAAATGATACATATATAAAATATTCTACACAAAAAATTAAAATAATTAGTGCATAACATATTTAGTTATTCAAATTTGAACATTATAAATGAGAATTATTTTTGTTAACTATATGATTATATTGAATTCTATGTAGGTTTTGCCCAGCCGGAGATCCAAGAGCTGCTAGAATTGGAACTCCGGAAGCCATAAAGCTTGTTTGGTCATGTCATCGAGAGGTCATATATGATGTTGGTCCGGTGCCACATTGTTCGACAACCCTAGATGCAACTTGAATATCCCATAGAGATGATTTGTTGTATAAAATAATGTTTTTGGAGTGTTGAGATTATTCTTAATTTCTTGGTTTGAGTGTTGAGATTATTATTTGATGTACAAAAATTTATAAGTGTTCAGGATTTACTTTGAAATAGTACACATAAAAAAAATATTCTACACAAAAAATTAAAATAATTGGTGCACAACATATTTAGTTATTCAAATTTGAACATTATGAATGAAAGTTATTTTTGTTAACTATATGATTATATTCAATTCTATGTAGGTGTGGCCTAGCCGGAGATCCAAGAGGTGTTGGAATTGGAACTCCGGAAGCCATAAAACTCGTTTGGTCATGTCATCGAGAGGTCATATATGATGTTAGTCTGGTGCCACATTGTTGGACAATCCCAGATGCAACTTGAATATTCCATAGAGACGATCTATTGTATAAATAATGTTTTTTGAGTGTTGAGATTATTCTTGATTAGAGTGTTGAGATTATTCTTTGATATACAAAAATTTATGAGTTGAAATAGTAGACATATAAAATATTCTACACAAAAGATTAAAATTGAGAGCACCTAGAAAGTATAGAAAGTCGAACTAGCAGTGTACATTAGATTCTCCAAAATGAAACATTTGTCCAAAATATAACTTAGTGATAAAATGACGAGATATTGATTCTGCTAAAGTCTCGACAGACCTCTTACATGGTTAAAGTGCATTTGGAAAAATTGCCAAAGGTCGTCATTTTTCTTTTAGTTTTGTCCTGTCCGTCATCTAATTTTTTGTACTAAAATATAGTTCTCTACATTTGCTAAATATTTACAAATTAATCAATTTTTCACTAATTAAAATAGATTTTGACATTATTAATTAATTTCAGGTGCCATGTGGTACTTTTTAGGGAAAAATGATCCAACTCATTGTTCAACTCATCCGGGTCAACCAAACCCTAAAATGTGGGTCTACGGTTCGAAACCCGACACACAATCATGCCTGCCAACGAATGTTCAAATTCAGTGCAAATATCATAGCTGTGCAAGCTTCTACTAATGGTGCTTTGTCCAATATATGCAGTGCAACTCTTTTTCAAACTATCTGCAAAGAGCATGCTTTGCTGCTGCATTGAAGCCTCAACGAAATTACTGGGTTCATGGTGAAGGGGCAGCGTCGTGTTTGGCAGCCATTGTCTCCATAAAGGAGTGGATATACCAGCACCTAGAATTGATGACAATCATTCATTACTGTTATTTTCGTCTAAATTAGTGTCCTGATGATAGTATTTGATCATATTTTTTTTTCACAATTTTTAATGAAGAATTGGAAAACAAATGTATAGATCTTGGAAAGATCAAGATCAAGAAAAGATTTGAAAATGCAAAGAAATGGCTTGAAATTCTTAGATTTTAATATAAGTGTCTCACGCTATGTTTTTATATGATATGATTCTCGCTTTGTCATTCAGCAGGAAAGCTGTTGAAAGGCTGCGAGAGGCAAAAATAAACACTGCGAGGGAAGAAAAGAAATATCGCGAGGATTTACAGGATAAGTTCAAGGAAAAATGTTCAGAGACTGAAAGTCTACGTGTTAATCAATTGACATCGCGTGAGAAGGGTTTTAGGGTTATAGCGCGAGCTGAGAAAGCTGGAAAAGTTATAGCGAGAAGAAGTTTATTTGAAGAAGACTGTGAAGTTCTCGCTTTGACAGAAGAAGCGACTTCACAAAGCCCACACTTTGATGGAACAGGACAAAGCGTGAGGCGAGAGCTAGTCTGAAAGCGAGCAGTTATCGCCCAGGCGGGAGACAATTATTTCTACATATCTATAAATAGACCCCTTGGGAGATCAGCTCAACATAACTGGAGGACTTCAGAATAGCTCCATTTCTCCCGTTTATTTAGAGTCTTTCTTATGTAGGTTAGCTAGGGTTTCAATTCTGCAATTTAATTTCAATGTTCTTCAGATTCGTTTTACGATTAGCATTAGATTAGTTTGATTACTGTTCAGTAGATTAGATTGAGAATACTCTGGAGAGAAGAATGCAATCAGGATGATCTTGTTTCATCATATCGACGATCGTCATCTTGTTTTCATCAACTTCATCAATCAAATTCGCAATTTTCTGATGATATTCAGATTTTCAGGTGTTTTCGTTTACATTTCTTGTTGCAATTTACGATATATGGAGGAAAATCATTTTTTAAATCATATATTTTCTACCTTTTGGGTTGTAATCTTTAATATTCACAACTAAATTTGGTAAGTTTAATGGCCGAATTCAGGGAATTTACGGTGAAATCTGAGAATCGCAGTGGTGATTTCATAATCATCTTGAGATTCTGAAATCTTGTTACAGATCCATTACTCGATTTCTCTAATTCTGTGTAGGAATGATATAGTTCTTGATTTAATGTTTGGTTTTGAATTTCTTAGGAAGTTTATTATTCAAATTCACAGATCCATTCGTGTTATCATTTCTCAAATTGTATCTGTTTGTAAAACTCCTTGGAAAACCCGAACACTATTTTCAAGTTAGGTATTGTTCTAGCAGAATTATTGAATTAATGAAATTAGTAGTTGTTTAGAATATTTTGATTTCAATTTCCAATACAATCTTCAAGGATTAGTGAAGTGTATTTCTCAAAGTTCCTAAAGACCCACGCAGTGTTAAACATGGCGTGACAATCTTTGAGAACTAACAACTCAGAATTCACTAACCTAGCCAAGGTTCTGAATTTCATCCTCGCAATATTCTCAATACGGAATGATGCAAGGAGAGGTTATAATCATTGTTAAACTTAGTATTTTCCTTCATAATAAGGATTTATCCTTGCTACATTCCATTATAGGAATAATGCGAGGAATGATCCTATCAACTTATACTCTCAAATTTGCTATTTCAGAACCCCCGCAATGTTCAGTTGAACAAAGCGAGGAAACATTCTGATATAGCGTCAGAATTGGTTCCTTATCTTAAGGAAGCCAAAGATTTCTTCATTTCATATATATATATATATATATATATATATATATCCCCTATCTTATAAATGGGAATTGAACATCCTCGCCGCATTCTTGGCAGATTTCATTGCGAGGAACTTGATTCTCTGTATTACTCAAATATGAGGAACATTCTATGAATAATAGCTCCCTCCACGCTGTACAGATATAACGCGCGAAAAGTTAGAGTGTTCATAGTTTAAAACTCAAGATAGTTACTGCGAGCTATTTTGGACACTTATTTTGCATAATTAATTCCCAAATCTTTTTTAAGGGAAGTGATAATGGCCAGAAATGTCCATTATTTTCAATCCATTTCCTTGTCTGAAACGGGCATTTGATCGCATTCCGGTCTTATATTAAATAAGAAAGCAGTAGAATTGGACTAATTTATGCATATCTGTAAAAATATTGAGCTGGTATGAGAAATGCATAAATATGTAATTTTATTACACATTTATGTTAGAAAAATCCAAAAACATGAGAAAAAGAAAAGAAAAGAAAAAGGAAACAAAAAGATGGGAAAAGAAATGAAAACCCACAAAAATTCGGTATTTTCAGGAAATTACGACGCTAGCCACAACTACGACGCTGAGCATGTATAGCGTCGTAGTCGAGTATAGCGTCATAGGCAGAAGTGGAGGCAAGATTCTGAAGAAGAAGAGTTACGACGCCGAGCATAGCGTCGTAGACCAAGTGTAGCGACGTAACGGAGCATAGCGTCGTAGGCTGTCCATTTAGAGACAAAGAGTGTTTTGAGATGGAAGACTACGACGCAGTACCCATAGCGTCGTAATGAAGATAGCGACGAAGCCACGTATAGCGTCGTACCAAGCTGCAGAATTCAAATTCAAAGGCCTGGGGGCCCATGGGCCTAGGGTTTCTCGCCTATATATAGAGGTGTTGACTCCCTAGTCTTGTCACTTCATACATTCCCTACACTTGGAGGCAACTGGTGTTCTTGAGCAGTGTGTAGTTAGGTTAGTTAGTTAGAATTTATTTTCTTGTATTATTTAAATTATGCATGTAGTTTAGCTTAGTTTAGTTTGTATTTTGTTTAGATTAGTGGTTTTCTTTATGTTTCCCGACTAGTGTAGCCAGTTTTATACTTATTTCAGTTTTGTTAAACTCTTATTTAGGTTTGAAATACCCAAATGATGGGTATTATCAAATCATTTTATGAAAAATGGGAAGTTAAGCTTCAAAGAGTCCCAAAAACATGAAATGAAAATGATTCCATGGATTTACTTTCTTTATCTTTGGTTTAATGACCATTTGGTCATTTTATTTTCTTTTGCAAATGGGTTTTCTGTCTTCTTTCTTTCTTTTTGGTTCTTATGCATATTTTTTTTATGGTTGAAAACCCTTATTTGGGTTTGTGGTTCATGGGTGTGTGTTTTTAGCTTATTATGCTATGTTTTTGTGCATTTCGGCTACTGTTTTCCTTTTAGTGTATTACTGTTTTGCATTGATGAACCATGAACTTGAAAACAGGGTTTGCAATCGTAGAGATTGCATTACCCGACCAACAACACAAACTGAGTTAGCTACGACGCTAACCGCCCTACGACGCTATCCACTGATGGTGACGTAGGGCAGAGTTTGACGTCGTAGTTACTCCAGAATGTGAACAAAATTTTGCCCTACGGCACTAGACCTACGACGCTACCCTTGCATAGCGTCGTAATGTTTGTCTAGGGTCGTAGGACCCCAAAACTCTTCATTTTTATAAAAACCTAATTACGACGCTACGACCACGACACTATCCTAGGATAGCATCGTAATTTAGTGCATAACGTCGTAACCTTCCCTTTTTCTAACTCTTCAGAATATCCGCCTACGAAGCTACACCTACGACACTATCCTAGGATAGCATCGTAATTTAGTGTATAGCGTCGTAACACCTCTTTCTCTTTAAAAACCATCTCTCCTCACTACGACGCTAGACCTTACGACGTAAACTACGTTTAACGTCGTAGGATCTGCATAGCATCGTAGCACCTCAATTCTAAACTCCCATGTATGACATCAACACTACGACGCTAACTTAGGATAGCGTCGTAATCATGTTTAGCGTCATACATATAATCTTTAAACACCAAAATTTTTACCTCTCACACCAATCCATGACGACGCTACCCCCACGGTGCTGTCTTAGGATAGCATCGTAACATCTGTTAGCGTCGTAATTGGCAGTTTTGCCAGATTTTTCATTTCTCCATTTTCTACATTAATTAATTGAACCCTTAAGTCAATAATTAAAGATCATAATTAGCAATGATTAAGATCGATAATTACTTTGATTAAAGGATCTTTGTTCAATTCTCCCTAAAATATTTTTCTATAAACAAAACCTTAATGCCTTAAGTAGATAATCCGGACTGTAATTAATTATGGTGTGAATGATTATTTAAGACATTAATTATGGATTGATTCCATAACCTTGCATGAGAAACCAATGTCTCTCATACAAGGCACTGTCTTTATTTCTATTTTTTATTTTATTTTATCCTTTCTCGTGATGTATGAACGAACAGTAAGAGATATTACAGAATAATGTCGGCGAACGGTCCCTTCACCGGGAAATAAAGTAGCCCGTAATCTGTATATTAAATACTGTTTGTTATTTTGCATGGTTTGGATAATGATTAACGAGGTCAGGCGAACGGTCCTTTCACCGGGAAATGAAGTAGCCACTCGGTTAATTACTGTCCAAATACAGTTTTATTCTCTTTATCTTAATTTCCAAACCCAAATTCCAATCTGTAGTATAAGTTGGTTAATATCTGTCAATATTAGCTAATGAATATTGCTGAAAGGAAGCATGTAGGTTTTTATCAGAATTCGCAGACAGTAAGGGCCCAACTGGTAGCGACACTACCATTTTAGGGCTTCTGCTGTCTAAATTCGCTCCATCCGAGTGGTTGGGAAGTTGGAAACCAGATGTTTGCATTCCACCTAATTACTCTGCCACCCTTTTGGCCTCACGGCTATTTCATTCTGTGTCACGCGTTCTGTCTAAACCCACCAGTATATTTTGGGTTGATTAATTTTACACTCCCATATATCTTTATGCATGATACTATTATGTAGCTACTGTGGTCCATAATATTTTGGGATCCTTCCCTTGGACATTAGAAGTTTGAATTTAAATTAGATATCGCATATTAAACTTCTAACAAGAATTCATTTATAAAATCCAGATCTGAGTAAGGGATAAATTCTTCAGTTATATCTAGTTCATATTCTGTCAAGGTTAATTTTTGGGAAATTAGAAGCAGAGTCAGCGATTAGGTCTCTTCTAGACCGAAAGGGTCTGTGTTCTTATTGAAAGTCTAGTACCTCTTTAGGGAATGGTTTTCATATTTATTATTTTCCAAAATTGCTATGTGTTGGGAATTTAGTCTTAACTATCACACCGAGATGGGATCCACTTGGATTCAAATACAGTGAGATAGAATATACTAGAGGAACAACACGTAGGCTTTGGTTATTTTCTAAAGATAGGGTTGAGTTCCTTTCAACTGCTATCCTTTTCTGCCAAAGCCTATTTTTGAGTCCTGAGTGAGTGCATCTGGAACGAACTAACCTATTAGTTCGTTTCATTAGTTTGTATCTCATAACCACCCGAAAGGAAGTGAACACTGCGAGCAGTTCACCGAGATTCGGGAATTCTTGATCCACGTCCGGTCATCCTGACTGGGGGCTTTCTTTTACTACCAGTACGAAGCTTTTGAAACTTCCGAGTGATAGGATTTTAAATGCTTTCTTCACTGCTTTCTTTTAATTGCTTTCGTAGAGGTCACTCGGATGTGTCTCTAGATCTTCTAACTGCTACTAGGACTGAGAGTTAAGGGATAGTTCAGGGTTTGATTAGAAACTTTGGGTGTGACATGGGGGAATGATAGCAGTACTTGACATTTCGACTAATGATTTGTTAGGTGTTGCTTGACCACCACAGATGAAATATCATACCCTGGCCAGGGCAGTTATGAATCTGTGGTATCTTAGAACTTGTGGTCTTAAGAACATGTGAACTCACACTGTAAGTACCTGTCTGTTAAAGGGAACATGGTGCTGAGAGCATGAGAATTAGCTTTCTGACAGGATTATCCCAAGCAAAGATCTGTGTATAAAAATGGAAGTTTAACCATGTTCTATCTAAACTTTGTCCAATTTTTATTCTTTTCTCCCTGTCCATTCTGTCATCATTTTGAATCAGCTTCATAGACACTATAGCATAGATTTACAGCTTTTATTGTTTTTGTGGAGTTATTTCCATCAGTCCTTTAGCTTATTTAACTGCTTTCATAATGTAGATTAAACTCAGTCATGTAGTTGTTAGTCCAACTTCAAAACTGATTTGAGCAATACGAGTGGAAAATCTAGTAAAACGACGTGGGACCTGCTTCTATCGCACATCCTCCAGTGAATTCGGTCTTACTATAAATTACTGCAATTTTTGGCACCGTGCGCTTTCGGGGGCACAGTTTCTTAACACGAGTAATAAAAACGTGACAACTTATTTATCCTTAAACTCCTTTCCCATGAATCATAATCCTTTTCATTTAATAAATTCATACTTGATATATTTTATAAAAATACTCGTGTTTACAAAACTTGTCAAAAGTTTCAGGAAGTAATTCCCTAAATTCTGTCTAGCTCCTATCCTATATTCTTGGAGCACGCTAGCATTTTTTTAAAGAGGACTCAGAACCCTCATCGTTTCTTATACATATGTTACTATATATAACTATAGTATTTGGAATATTTTCCAGACTAATGCTGAGTATTCTTACTTCTCAATACAAACTTACACTTCATATTCAAATTACATATCATTATTTCCCCAAGCACACTAAGAAGAAGATGATGATACAGGTTTTCTCAACCATCATTTACTCAGGTTAATAAAGAACAAACTTGTTCTTTAGTTGGACATTGAGTACCTGCCGTTTAAAAGGGAAAGATGTTTCAAAAACCATCTTTTGTCCCAAGAGTTAATGAGAATCCAGAAGAGTTAACTTCCAGGGGCCATAGATTTATGATATTCAAATCATATGCTATGGGTAGGAGGTTAAGCAACTTTTAGAATTTCATTAATCCTGAGTCAAGTCATGAGTATTTAGACTTATTTACAGAGAATTCTCTAGCTAATACATCTTCATGAATCTGAGTAATCCAGATAAGTTAAGGACTTTGAATAGCAATTTCATCTTGATATACTTGGAGGATTATTATTTCATACAAATACTTGTTGGAATTACTTTGAGAAGTTTGAATCTTGTGCAACCCTTGGATGATAGATTTAAATACTTGCTTTTTGATTTCTTGTAGAGGATATCCAAGTAAGGAGTATAAGGTATCTCTTTGTTCAAAGTAATAAAGAGGACAACATCAAGTTCAGATTAGTACAAGATGAATTAGATGTGACCTTGAGTTTTCAAAGGCTTAATCTGAATCCGAAAGAAACAGATTAAGTGATATCTCTAAAAGCTAGCGGCAGGAAATGAGTCTAACCGATCATTTCTTAGTAATAGTATCTCATGATTTCAGAGCTAAAATGTCATGATTCTAGATCACAAGTACCTGTCTTGGGAAAGTGATTGAAGACATGAAGGAATGACAAACCTGCATAAAGGATTTATCTCATCTTATTAAGCTTACACAATATTGCTGATCATTGAAGCATGATTATTTTAGCATAGTCTTATTTTGTTTGCTTGTCGCTTAGTCCATATTGCTTCGTAAATCTCATAACATCATCAATTATCTTTCACCAATTTAATGCTTTCTTTTAACAACGCTTTCCGTTACTTTCTTTATAGCTTTGATGCATTTTACCTTTCATCATTAGTTTTTAAGACAAATTCATTTCATCATCATAAACCAAAGGATGTAAATATGCTCTGAGATTTATAATGTTATCAAAATACTTCTATCGTGTAACTCTTCAGAGAACGATCCCGACAATTAGAATAAATACTGCAAGCTTGATACCGTGCGCTTTCGGTAAGCAAACAAGCATATTCTTGAATCACTCTTTAAGAAATATAATTTGAAGAGAATCAAGAGTCATTGTAGAAGGTTTGCGCATCATCAAAAAGCTTCATGGCGCCGTTGCCGGGGAGGGTGTAGCGTTATGAATTTTAGAACCGGATATATTCTTTGGTTTATATGTATTTATTATTTATCCTTTGTTCATGATAATTCCACTAGTTCTATCATTTGTCCACAGGAGACATTTCAACAGTTTATGAGCGAAAGAACAACCAGATCTTCAAGGCAACCTCTGCTTCCCTTTAATTGTGAACTTGAAAGAACAACAAGGCTGATCAGAACGTACGCCAGAAGGAAGCAGAAAGATCTTGCAGAGGGGACACTTTCATCAATAACTGAAATGGCAAATAATGGACAAAATGACGGACCCAAAAATTTGGCAAACGACAACCAGGAAATCAGAATAATATACCGCCTAGAGGACAATTCCAAGTTCCTCAAAGTGATGCAGTACCACAATTTGTTCATCAACATTACTTCCCCCCTAATTTTGTCAATCCCATTCCTAATGCACAGGAAGAGCAGTATCAACCTTGGCAGCCCAATGTGGATCAATACTTGGTTGGAACAGATGAAGAGGTAGATATACCACCTGGTATACTGAATTGGCAGCTTCTAGAGCATTTTATGGCTTAAGTGCAGAAGATCCCCATCTGCACCTTAAAAAGTTCGTGGAGCTGAGCAAGACAGTAAAGAAGGGAAGAGCTTCAAGAGAGAGTATTCAGCTGACTATGATCCCATTTTCCTTTAGATGGCTCAGCCAAGGAATGGTATGACTCTCTTAATACTCAACAAAGATCTACATGGCCGGAATTAGTAAAGAACTTTATACTCAAGTATTTTTCTGAAAGCAAAATAGATGAATGGGTGGACAAAATTTCTAGCTTTAAAATGAGGAAGGGAGAATCATTGAAAGATGCTCAGGACAGGTTCTTCGACATGCTTAAAAGATGTCCACAACATGGTATTTCAGAGAGAAGATTATTGAAAATATTCTTCACATGACTATCTCATACTTGGCAAATGATGATTAATGCCACTGGAGGAGAGCAACTGCTCCAGATGACACTTGAGAAGGCTTAGTCAACAATAGACACCATGAATGCTAGCAGAGCAATCCGTCAAGATGATGATCCACCATCACCTACTAGGAAGAGTCTTGCTATACACACAAATAAAAGTGAAGAGAAGTTTGCAGTACTCACAAAATAGATTGCAGATTTACAGTTAGCTCAGAATGCAAGTCAACAAATTCAACATCAACAGCAACAACCAATGATGATTCTTCAACCCACACCTATGGAACATGTTTTTCAGTGTGGAATTTGCTCTGGTCCTCACCATAATGATTAGTGCCCGCAGCTTCAAAAAGCACCTAAGCAAGATGAAAGCTGTAATTACACTGGCTTTCAGAATAAATACCCAAACTTGAGCTATGTTAATATACAAAATGCTCAGAATGCACACTGAACCCCCCTTAACAGAATCAGCAACAGTTTCGTCCTCAGCAACAATTTTATCCTCAACAGCAAATGTACCCTCAGAGACCTCCTCAACAAGTTAGTCAGCAGAACTGGCCATTTGGACCATTTTCACCTATGGCTGCACATTTTCCACCACAACCAGTACCACCAGTATCCTATTCTACTGTTCAAGACATAACATACTCCTCAAAAGTTGAGAATGCTCTAAAGGAGTTCATTGCCAAGCAAACTGAGACAAATAACCAGCTGCAGGCCTCAATAAAGAATGTTGAAAACTCAGTGACGGAGATGGCAAAGTTTTTACAACAAAGAGAAAAAGGGAAATTACCTAGTTCCTTTGAAACCAATCCACGGTGCAAAGCGGTCACATTAAGGGGAGGAAAAGAAGTTTTAGATCTTTAATTTGAAAAGAAGAGAGATAGGTTGTTGCAGAAGAAGTTTAAAGATGTGCAAACACAGGAGGAAGATGACCAGTATGAGGAAAGACAAATCTCTGAGAAAAAGGGTTTAGAAAAGAATGTTAGAGAACACTCTTTTCCAATGGAAAAAGAGGGAGGTAATGATATCCCTAACTCTACAGGTAACAAAAAGGACCTACTGGATGAACACATGCCCAGGGTGCCATACCCTGTGAGACTCAAATATGATCTTTAAGAAATTAAATTTAAAAAGTTTCTTGAAAAGATTAAGGCCATTGAGATCTCAATCCCTTTGGTTGAATTAATTGCAGAAATGCCCTCTTACGCTAAGTTTCTGAAAGAATTGATTTCAGGGAAACGAAGTGCGGGAGAACAACAGATGGTGATCCTGAATCAGAATTGTAGCATGGTTCTTCAACAAAGGATACCTCCAAAGCTTGAAGATCCGGGAAGCTTTACTTTACCTTTAATCATCAACTATAAAGAAGCTGGACGAGGCCTTTGTGATCTAGGAAGCAGCATAAATGTGATGCCGCTTGCTATGGCTAAAAGGTTGGAGCCAGGGAGGATGAGGCCAGTAAACATGACCCTTTTCTTCGCTGACCAGTCAAGCACTACACCGGAAGGAATCATTGAAGATGTTTTAGTAAGAACAGGGGTAATGTGTTTTCCAGCTAACTTCGTTATCCTGGATATTGAAGAAGATGTTAAAATTCCTATCATACTAGGGAGACCATTTCTGGTAACTGCAGGGGCTATGATCGATGCAAAGAATGACATAGTCAAGCTGCATGTTGACGACCAAGAAGTCACTTTTGATATGTTGAAAATGGCAACATATCCTTTTGATGCTTTTAAATCCAATGTAACTGGGAGGGGATTAGACTCTAGTAATAGAGGTAGAGAATATCTTAGACAGCTTTAATCTCTTTTCTATAGATATACTCATTTCTACACGTAATATATGATATTTCTTGTATTTATAGGTCTCAATAGTTATGGAATAAATACTACAGATGTTGCATGACTATGGATTGCACATGGAAGAGGTTGACTTTATAAATTCTGATGAAAAAATCATGAACAAATTTCTCTTGAAGGTTAGTTTTTCATTTAAAAAATGAGAATAAGTTTATCTATTTTTGGATTCTCATAGTATACCTGTTTGTATATTAGTTCTTTTTGCTTTCATGATATTAATTTTAATTTTAATAAATCTTATATTTTCCATATTAGTTCTTTTTGCTTTAATTATATTAAATTTAATTTTAATAAATCTTATATTTTCCATAATAATCTTTATTGAATGAATATTTTCATTTTTGGTAAATATAAAAAAATAACTATTTTAAATATTTGGGAAACAACAAGGACTATATCACACATTTTTATACCAATAATTGATTTGTTAAATAAGGGCATATTCGAATTTAGTTTTGGAGGAGGTTTTTGTTCCATTCTTGTTTTCACTAATTTTGTTGTTTGTTTGACAAAGTTATTGTTGGACAATCTCAGATGCAACTTGAATATCCCATAGCGACGATCTATTGTATAAATAATGTGTTTGGAGTGTTGAGATTATTCTTTGATGTATAAAAAATTATGCGTTTAGGAAATACTTTGAAATAGTACGTACACATATAAAATACTCTACACAAAAAATTAAAATTATTGGTGCATATAACATCTTGAAATATCCCAGATGCAACTTGAATATACCTGCATAGAGACAATCTATTGTATAAATAATATTTTTGGAGTGTTGATATTATTCTTGTTTTTTTGATTGGACTGTTGAGAAAATTCTTTGATGTACAAAATTTATAAGTGTTTAGGAATTACTTTCAAATGATACATATATAAAATATTTTACACAAAAAATTAAAATCATTAGTGCATAACATATTTAGTTATTCATTTTTGAACATTATAAATGAGAATTATTTTTGTTAACTATATGATTATATTGAATTCTATGTAGGTTTTGCCCAGCCGGAGATCCAAAAGCTGCTGGGATTGGAACTCCGGAAGCCATAAAGCTTGTTCGGTCATGTCATCGAGAGGTCATATATGATGTTGGTCCGGTGCCACATTGTTCGACAACCCTAGATGCAACTTGAATATCCCATAGAGACGATTTGTTGTATAAATAATGTTTTTGGAGTGTTGAGATTATTCTTAATTTCTTGGTTGGAGTGTTGAGATTATTCTTTGATGTACAAAAATTTATTAGTGTTCAGGAATTACTTTGAAATAGTACACATAAAAAATATTCTAAACAAAAAATTAAAATAATTGGTGCACAACATATTTAGTTATTCAAATTTGAACATTATGAATGAAAGTTATTTTTGTTAACTATATGATTATATTCATATTCTATGTAGGTGTGCCCTAGCCGGAGATCCAAGAGGTGTTGGAATTGGAACTCCGGAAGCCATAAAACTCGTTTGGTCATGTCATCGAGAGGTCATATATGATGTTGGTCTGGTGCCACATTGTTGGACAATCCCAGATGCAACTTGAATATTCCATAGAGACGATCTATTGTATAAATAATGTTTTTTGAGTGTTGAGATTATTCTTGATTAGAGTGTTGAGATTATTCTTTGATATACAAAAATTTATGAGTTGAAATAGTACACATATAAAATATTCTACACAAAAGATTAAAATTGAGAGCACCTAGAAAGTATAGAAAGTCGAACTAGCAGTGTACATTAGATTCTCCAAAACGAAACATTTGTCCAAAATATAACTTGTTAGCGATAAAATGACGAGATATTGATTCTGCTAAAGTCTCGACAAACCTCTTACATGGTTAAAGTGCATTTGGAAAAATTGCCAAAGGTCGTCATTTTTCTTTTGGTTTTGTCCGGTCCGTCATCGAATTTTTTGTACTAAAATATAGTTCTCTATATTTTCTAATTATTTCCAAATTAATCATTTTTTCACTAACTAAAATAGATTTTGACATTATTAATTAATTTCAGGTGCCATGTGGTACTTTTTAGGGAAAAATAATCCAACTCATTGTTCAACTCATCCGGGTCAACCAAACCCTAAAATGTGGGTCTATGGGTCTACGGTTTGAAACCCGACACACAATCATGCCTGCCAACGAATGTTCAAATTCAGTGCAAATATCACACTACTAGAAAAAATATGGATTTGGTAGCTAAAACTGTGGTAGCTAACGAATTTTGGTCAGTAAAATGGTGGTCGCTAACGAAATTCGGTCGCAAAGTCGGTCGCTAACGTCTTTAGCTACCGCATTTTACCAATTTTTTCGGTCGCTAAAACAGAAAATTCCTATAGTGTCATAGTTGTGCAAGCTTCTACTAATGGTGCTTTGTCCAATATATGCAGTGCAACTCTTTTTCAAACTATCTGTAAAGAGCATGCTCTGCTGCTGCATTGAAGCCTCATCGAAATTACTGGGTTCATGGTGAAGGGGCAGCGTCGTGTTCGGCAGCCATTGTCTCCATAAAGGAGTGGGTATACCAGCACCTAGAATCCTACAACAAACCATTCCCACCATTGTCATAAAACACCGAACTATTCTTACAACCACTAGAACTCAAATATTTAAATTATAAAACACAATAACAATAAGAATCTTATCTCCCCCAAATCTTTAAATGCATCAACAAAAATTAAAGACAAGATCAGCAAGCACCAGCGGGAAGAAGCAATAAATTACAAAGAATGACAAATCAAAGAGGGAATACCAAATCCCCAAACCACAAAAGCATATATGAAAACATTCCAAATGACTAACATAAAAAGGCAACAAACAAACACAAGAACAAGAGATTGAATTTCATAAAGCAAAACAAAACAGAACAAAACAAAATGGACGTGGATGTTCGAATTGGAGGGCTTTTTCAGAGCGACAGCGTGCGAAATGGAGGTCTGGGGTGGGAGCGTCATGCGAAATGGAGGTTGGGAATGGGAATGGGGTGCGAAATGGAGGTCTGTGGCGTCAGATTGGAGTCTGGGGTGGAAATGGGAGCGAGAAGGAGGGAAAGATAGGCGTGATCTGGTGTCAGGTTTACCCTAGATCCATATTTTAAATTTTAGTGTCGAGTTAGACCTAGATGAGTGGAGAATGAGCCCTAAAAAGTATCTCATCTCATGCCACTTGAAACTGATTAACAATGTCATGTCAACTAATTTATTTGTATTAGTAAAAAAATTAATTTGGAAATAATTAGCAAGAAGACAATATTGAGCTAAAAATTAGTATCAGACGAATTTGATTGTGGATGTATGGGAGTTAGCGAATTCGGAGAGAGGGATTCTCACAAACATTCAAACAAATCTTTAAGTAGAAGTAAAACAAAGTGCTAATAGCAAAAACAATAGAATAGAATGCAAAATACTACATCTGTTCCATTTGTGTCAAAATAAGTTCACTTCATACAACATAATGCATTTCTTTAATATTTAATATTTTAAAATTTGTATAAATAACAAAAATTACATCAAATATGAATTATTCTCTTTTTTCCATTTGGAATGTTCATAAACTTTTTGATACGCGGTTCATGCAATTATTTAACAGTTAATATCTTAAAATGTAGAGAAATAAAAATTATAAAAAAATACATATTCTGAAATTATGTGAAAAGACGAATTCAACAAGACATTCTTGATTATATCTTATATAACCGCAACAAAAATTTAGATCAAACATGCATAATGAATAGTATAAAAAGTCCAAATGGAACGTTTCACATATGACGGAGGAAGCATAAAACAATGAGATTAGACAAATTTAATAAAATTCAATTAATTATATTTTTATTATGTAATTATTATAATATTAGACATACTATTCTTTTTCTTTTCCCTTTGCTCGCCTCTCAGGCCGTGTCATCAAAAAAGACATACTACTATTTATTAATTTTAAATTAAATCAAAATTAATGAATTAATAATAATAAAAATTAAAATGAACCATATGTAGGAGTAGTAAAATTCTATACACTGCAGAAATGGCCCAAACATAAAATGAACTTTTCATAATAAAGATATTTCATGTCGGATTGAAGCCTGCATTGTACCCATTGTTTTAAATATCTCTCGAAATTCCGTTCGAAATTTCGGGTTTCGAAATACCTGGAGGCAAAATTTCACCTACAATATTTTTTGCAATTCAATCGAAATTTCGTCGGAAACTCGATATTTCCTGAAATTTGAACGGAATCCCGAAATCTCCAGAATCTTTTCATTTTTTTTCTAATTCTAATTGAATATTGGAAACGGACCGAGAAAAACCCGAACTCAACGAAGCAAAATCCACCGCCCACCGTCATGAATTTCTTTAAGCCCAAACGAACACCACCAACGGCGGTGCTCCCGCCGTCACCGCCGCACAATCCCCTCCAAGAAGCCTTCACTTCCATACACACTCACTTCTCCAATTTGTTCAATGACTGGCAAGCCAAAACCTCTCCCAAAACCCCCTTATTCGCCAGAATTCCCACCCAAAATTACACTCCCCATGGGAAGTCGTCCGCTTCCGTTGCTAGTACTAGCTCCAGCTCCAAGGGTTATGCCATGTCGAATGAAGCTATTGAGGAGAGGCTCGCTGGCGTGCCAGTATACGCACTGAGCAACGGTTCGCAGGAGTTCGTATTGGTCTCCGGCAAGAGCACTGGGAAAAACCTCGGTTTGTTCTGTTTGAGTGAGGCCGATGCTGAATCCCTTCTCAAGCAGATGAAGTTGGCTGATCCATCTATGAGTTCTGGCTCACAGGTCGTCACTGTTGCTTTAAGCAAGGTACGAATTGCTGTAGTTTTCTTAGGTCGAGGCATTTGATCGAACTATTTAATAGGATTACTGTTTATTAGTTTACTACTGTGGGTATCAAGAACAATTTTTGACAAAATTTGGGGACTGCTCTTTGGAGGTTACTATGACGGAAGTTATATGTTTGTCTCCTACTGATTGATTAGTATTGTCATTAGTTTATATTGGTTTCAATCAATGTTGGTGTCAGGTTTTTCAGCTTAAGGTCGATGGTGTGGCGTTAAGGTTGATACCTGAGGCTTCTCAGATAAAGCATGCATTAAAGGTGAATCTTTCAATGATACTTGGGAGTTAAATCTTTTTCCATTAGATCTGCACACTGCTTATGCAACCTTCCATGTCAAACAGTTTATTGTTCTTATATATAAATTCCTAGAAAGGATGCAAAAGAAGCTTAACCATTGTTAATAATTTGATTTGATGTTTCAATGTCTGTCCTTTGTCCTACACAACCATCGAATGATCACTATTGTGCAAATATATTTCTGCATCAGCATCTGTTTCAACCATATTCTTGGTTGTATTCCATCTACGTATCTGCTTAAATCATGATAATATGCTGGATACCATCTGGACTGATGTTTGGGTGAGAATTGAGATTTTGTTTAAGATGGATATACCTGTCGAGAAGTCTTCGTATTACATTGAACCCCTTCTCTGCTTAAAGTTAAATTTCACAAAGCAATAATGCTTATCCTTTTAAAAACATGGTATTTTTAACACTAGCCTATTTCCATCCCAAGGTCCCAAATGTTTATATTTTTAACTACATGGTATTTTTTTAACAATTCCCTATTTCCATCCCAAGTTCCCAACATAGTGCTTGAAATGTCTCTCTTTTTACTTCCCACGTGTGCAGGAGAGACAAAATGCAGGCTTCTCTGATGAAAGCTTTCCTGGGGTTCCAGTTTTCCAGGTTTATTTTGCATTCGTACTTTCCTAGTTTCTTCTACATCTGATGATACAACAATACTCTTTACTGTTTGGAGAATCTAAGCATTCGTAATTTCGTATATTATTCTAATCTCATATTGAATTCTGTCCTTGAAAAATCATGAAACAAAACTAAAGGCATTAACTCATTAGTCATTATGGACCTGAACTGTGTTACTTCTGTCTTAAATCTTTAGATTTTAAATTCTAATGCATGTCTAATATTATTGTTGTAATTCCGAGCCTTGTTAGGGCCATGGGGAATGCATGAATGATAACAAGATAGTTCATTTTAATTTGGTAGATCATGATGGTGAGGAGAATGCTAGTTTGTAATGTTTGCAAGATTTGCATCAAAATGGGAGTACTTGAAAATGGTGCCTTCACTCTTCCAAAATGAATCTTGGTGGTGTCCATGAAAGTCATGAGTGATTCCTAGAAAAAAAAAAAGTTCAAATATATAGCTAAATTTGGATGGAAAGGGAACAATCTGAAAGAGTAGGCCGGCTGTGATCTATTAATTTCCAAAACTAGATTCTAATCGATGGACAAAACTTGTTATCAAAGAAAGCAACATTGATGTTTATTTGAGATGTACTTGATCTAGCTTCGCTATTATTTCTGAACAACAAAACCCATTTGTCATGCCCTCCATAATTCTGTTCTCACAGGACCCTGTTCTTACACCTGCACCTTTAGCAGATTTAACATCTAAGAGCCTACTTTGACAAGTACACTTATGTGCAGATCTCTTTTTAGTAGAGCCTACTTTGACAAGTACACTTATGGCTCTGCTGTAACAAAAGGATCTTCTCTGTCAAAACCAGGTTCTATGGTGATCATATTTTGGAATTGTAATTTGAGGAACCATTCTGTTGGGGAGGGTTGTGTGGATTGGATAGTGGAGTTAGAAGTCTTTTTGGCAAGTGAGGAAGACGAGTATGTATCAGAGATGGTTTTTTGTTGATTAACGGCCAGGGATTCATTAGCCTGGGGGATTTGCTGGAGAGGTATGGGTGCTGGGATTTCTGAGATCTTTTGGGATTATTTGGGGATTCAGGGGGGTTATCTGGGGATTCGGGATTTTGATCAGCAGAGTTAGACTCGTTTTGACTGTGTGTGGGGCTCCATGTAACATAGTATTAAAAGTTACCATTTGAGGAGTCTATAGCACCAACATGAGGATCTCCTTTTTCAAACCTTTCTTTGAGGGATTTGTGAGTATTTTTATTCTGCGCAGTATTCGCAGCGACTTTCTTGCTTGCTCGGGTCCTCTGTTCTTTATCAGTATGTATTCTGACCGGTTTTGGAGGCATTTTCCCTGTTTTGCAAAAAATCACGTGTTAGAAAATCAGGAATATAATTATTTTCACCTTTAATATATTCAATATCAAAGTCAAAAGCACTTAAAAGTCCCTGCCATCTAGCAAAAAATTGTTTAGAAACCAGATTTTGGACATCCTTTTGAAGGATTTCTTTAGCACTTTTGCAATCAACTCTGAGAATGAATTTTTGGTTGATCAGATCTCCTTGGAATTTAAGGATACATAGGACTATGCTTAAGATCTCTTTTTTGATTGTAGAATAATTTCTCTGAGTGGTGTTCCAGTGTGCAGAGGTGAACTGGATAATGCACTCCTCTCCCTCCTTGACTTGTTTCAGAATTCCTCCATAGCCTATGTCTGAAGCATCTGTTTCAACAATTTTTGGAAGGATTGGATCTGCAAGATAGAGACATGGGATTTCTTTTACCTGCTTTTTTACCTCATGGAGTAGGCTAGTATGAGCATCCGTCCATGATGCGGGATTTTTCTGCAGCTTATCGTGGAGGGGTTTTAGTTTGGATTTTATGTTAGGATAGTAGTCAAGGACATAGTTCAGGCTTCCAAAGAATAGTTAAAGCTGTGTTTTGTCGAGGATTTTGTCAGGGAATTTTTCTGCAAAGATTAGGGATCTTTCGATTGGAGTAACTGTACCCTGGGTGATATAGTGACCTAATCATACTTTCGTCTGAAAATCTTTGGTTTAGAGATGACTAATCCGTTCTTCTTGGCAACCGAAAGGAAAATTAGAAGGTGTTTAAAGTGTTCCTCTTTGGATTTGGAAAAGATTAGAACATCATCAATATAAACAATACAGAATTTGTAATAGTCATTGAAGATGTCATTCATAATCTTTTGGAATTCTGAAGGGGCATTTTTTAAACCGAAAGGCATAACATTCCACTCATATTGTCCCCCTGTCCCAAGGGGACAGTAAAAGCAGTTTTATACCTATCTTGCGGAGCTATTTGGACCTGCCAGAATCCTGATTTCATATCAAATTTTGAAAATAGATATGCGTCATAGAGTCTTTGGAGGAGATCTTTTTTGTTCGGAATGGGATACCTGATCCATTGGGGGACTCTGTTAAGAGGAGCATAGTTAATGACTAACCGAGGTGTTCCTTGTTCGACTTCAGAAGCTTTGTTGACATAGAAAGCAGCACAACTCCAAGGGGATTTGGAAGGGGAGATGAGCTTTTTCTGCTGTAAGTCCTGGATTTCTTTTCTGCAGAATTCCATGAGGTCACTATTCATTTGAATAGCGTGTGCTTTAGTGGGGATTTTTTCTTTAGAAAAAGAGGGCATATAGGGTAGTGTGACAACATGTTTTTTCCTTTCCCAGAAAGCAGTTGGGAGATCGGAACATGCATGTTCTGTTATGTGTTTATTGAAATCAGCAATCCGTTGTTGGATTATCTTTTGCTGTAACTGGTTATCAAGCCTGGTAACGTAGATATCTTTTTTGAGCTCATTGAGGGTGAAGGGTTTGGTTTGGACAATGTTGTTGATAGAATCTTCATAGATAGAGCAGGCTTTCAGAAGATTGACTTTCTTGGTATGGGGTTTTTCAAGAAAGGTGAAGCATAGTCTTTTGTTATTGACTTGGGAGGTAATGGAATCATTTCTCAAGGTGTAAGGGGTAATAAGATTTAGGAAGGGTGTTCCAAGGATAACAGCATGATGAATGTTACTGACAACAAGGAAAGTTGTTTTGAGGGCTATACCATTATTGATAATGAAGGCTTCTATTCTGGATTGGACATCGAGGTTGGAATCGTTTGCAGCTTTTAACTTGGCATCAGTACTCCGCTGGCATTGGATTGGTGCATAGATGTCACGAATAACATTGTGATCAGCACCAGTGTCAAAAAGGGCGATAACATGGATAGTTAACCCTTTAGTGAACCGGAGCTTGACCTTTACTATGTACGTTCTTGACGTGATTTCTTTAAGAACAAAGATAAAGTCCTGCGGAACGTTCCTGATCTGTTGAATCTGTTCTTGGATATCTTCACTGCCAGCTTCATTTCTAGGATTCAGGGAGTTGATGATTTGTTGGAGGATTTCTGAGTCATTAGCAAGACTTTGTTTGAGGTTTTTGATCTCGTTTTTGAGATCTTTGACATCTTTTTGGAGACTTTGGAGTGTGGGGGATTTTGGTGTTGTATGACCTTTTTTGAGGATTCGGGTTAAGTCATAAGTGTTGGAAGATGAAGGATTTTGAAAAGGGGGCTTTTGAGGTTTCTGGAGTTCTTCGACAAGTTTATCAAAACATGTCTTCTGGATTTGAGGATCTTCGACCTGTTTGATGATATCAATCAGTGTCTGTTGTTCAGAGGTGATAGTGTTAATGGATGGGATAGTATCAGAACTGCTAGAAGATACGTCATCAACATTATGTTGAAAACATTTTGTTCTTCGGGGTTTGAGGAATCTGATTGGCATAGCTCTTCATCAGATTGTTCCGTTGAGGATGAAACCAGGAGTTCGGAGATCTGGTTGAGGATAGCTTCATCGATTTGGAGCTCATTGATTCGCCGTTGGAGTTTGCAATACTTGGCAATGTGTCCTGTCTTGTTGCAGCGATAACATCTGATTGGGTCTTTATTGGGACCGCGATGTTTGGCAGGAGCTGGGATTTTTGTGGGCTTTTTGTAGTAATCAGGTGTTGGAGTGAATTTGGTTTGTTTGTAGTTGTTGAATTTCTTATGAGGCTTGGGGAATTTTTTGTAAGGTTTTGAGGGGGATTTTTGGCAATCACAAGGATCATGTTTCAAGTTGCGATAGCAGGTGTCAAACTGTTTGCAAAAGGTTCCAAGCTCTGTTTTGGTCTGCTTCAGCTCCTTTTTGAGATGTTTCTGGATTTTGAGTTCTTGGCAAATGTGGAGGCCTTCATTTTGAATAATGCTTATCAATTGACCATAAGTATAGATGTTGTAGTCAATGATTTGAGATCCAGAAAGATATCGGATTTTGTTTCTAACTTTTTCACCAAGGAGAGTGGGAAGGCCGGCAAGAAATTTTTCCTTCCAAAAAGGTTGGTTGGAGTCATCTCGGCTCATGAGGCGGGACATGAATTCTTCTTTATAGGTTTTAAAATCGCTGAGCCTTCGGCATCTGAGATTAGATAGGAGTTCTGTATTGCGGTTGGTTAGGAGAGTAGGATCTCCTATAAAGTGGATTGTGATGGTTTGAATGAGAGTGGCAACGACATCTTGTTGGGGTTCGCCATCGTCACTAAGAAGGGGGGTTTATCCTTTATCAAGCTTGACAGCATTCAATATATCTTCGTGTTGGGATTTGGTAAGATGAAAGTCCCACCATCCTTTGAGTTGCCCAGAGAATCCTGCTATAAGGATTTCGGCTATGGCTTTATCTTCTATGTGTCCTTGTGCTCTATATGCATTGGCTGCCATTGTCATTTGTTGGAGCATAAGAAGGATCTGATGTTCTCCAAGGCCATCTAGGTTCCAGTTGTAGACAGATGATGAGTTAAAACGGGTTTGAGGAATGGGTTGAGGCTGTATGGAAGAGTGGTTTTGCGGAAAAGGTTGTATGTCTGTGATCGTGTTGACTCGGGCTGGGCTTGGGGTTTCTGGAATGTACATGTTTCCGGAGGAGGTTTCCGGTCCTTCTGAAAGCTGGGATTGGAGCTCTTTCAAGAGGTTTGTTCTGGCTTGGGAAATATTAAGAGAGGTGGTTTTAGAGATTTCGAAAGGTTTAAACAGGGGTTTTTTGAGGGGTGAGGCTTTGGCGGGGGATTCTTTAGATTTGGTCAGGTTGAATTGGGTGTCAGTAAGATGGGATTCAATCCGGTCAAGTTGTCTACCAATGGTATTGAGATGTATGTTTGTGTAGTTGGCTTGGGCAATTAGGTTTTTGTGATTAACCTTATCATTCTCATTGGCATTCTTGAGAGGGGCCGTCTCAATAGGTTGGTCTTTGACAGAGAATTTGAAAGCCTAGGGGTGGGTGGGTTGTGTTAAAAGTTTTGTCACTGGAAACTGTTTCCCAGTAGGGTTTTCTGGTAGTAATAGGGTTTGTGATTTTGCTCACAGGGTATGTATTCTGGTAGAGTTCAAACCATGTGAAAAGGGAATGAGGGTTTTGGCTTCTGAAATGAATGAGTAGAAGGATGTTTGGATTTCAGATCGGATGTTGGAAAAGTTTTTGAAGAACCAGGTCCTTTTTTGTGTATTTTCTTCAGACTAGAAGTCTTCATGGAGAACAAGCTTGTTGATAACAAAATTACCTTCAATAACATTTAGTTCATTTATGTTTTCAGTAACAGAGGAAAATGTGGGGCTGGATGGTTCATCAATAAGATCTTCATCTCGTCTGTGATAAATGGATTTTGGGATGGACGAGGAGAAATTTACGTCTTTTAGAGGAGACGTGGGAATGTCAGAGGTAGAATATTGGGGGTGTTTTGTTGGGCTACAGAACTGAGAAATTCTTCCAAGGCTTATGGTACTTCCCTCAGAATCATCAGAATGTTGGTCAAAGCTCCTCTGATACGAGGTATTTCTGTGGAATGAGAGTTTGACCTGTCCGGTGCTGTCTTGAGAGATGGATTTCAAGTGAGGGTTTGGCGGAGGCATAGATGGCCGTTCTGGTTCAACAGCTTCGTCAAGAATCCATTCATCTGGAAGGGTTATGTCCTTCCATTGGAGGGATCTGGCGACAACAGCATTAGATCTCTGTAGGTCGGTTTGTATGAGAAGGGTTTCACCTTTCTTACTGTGGAATTTTACCTTAGTAGCAAAAGCTGAAAGAATGGCTTTATAGTATATTCTGAAGACAATAGCAACATGTATGGATCCTTCCAACATTTTGATATTATGAGTTTTGATTTGGAGGACAAGGGATTTTAGGATGTTTCTATCACGGAGGGATATTGTAAGATTAGGATAACAATCAAAGGATATGGGTCCAGTACAAATACTTGATTCAACAGAACTTAAAAGGGATTCATCAAAGTTGGTGAACCTAGCATCTCGGAGTATGGCTAGGATGGAAGTATCAAGGCCTTCTTTAGTAAGGGGTTTAATACCTACCTGGACTAATCCTATATGAATATATTTGTAATCTTTGAGAAATGCTTGGAGAGGGAATCAGTTGAAAGCAGATTTATAGTTTCAAAAGGTTTGGAGAGCTGGATATCTCTTTCTTCAGTTTTTATAGCTAGATCAGTAGAGAATGAGAGGAATTTGGAGGTTTGGTATATTTCATTTTTTGAGACTTTTGGAATAGTCCAATCATCAATAGATTTGTTAAAATCTTCAATGATTGTTTCTTCCGAATGGACTAGTTTCTTAGGACTAGAAGTACTGGATGTGCTTTGTTCTGACGAACAAGAGAAGGAGCGTGACAAGAGGCGATCCATGAGTGTCGGAAATAAAACAAGTGAATACTTACAATCCTGGGAGTGTCTGAATAAAGGACTCTTCTGGTCTCGACTTAAGAAACTCCAAGGCAAGGGGTTCTCAGTATTCACCTGTTAAACAAAACAACCTGATTTAGTTTACGGTTTAAAACATCATGATTTTGTTTAGTGTTTTATAAATCATAAACTGTAACGCCCCGAAAATTCAAACCTGATTTTCGCAAGCATTACCACCGTACTAACTATCCTAAACTAGTGGTTAGCTAATTTAAAACAGGTAGTACAAGGTTGGGTAAAAACCTAATGTCTGATTAATCACATTAAATGTGGAAGCTAAACAAGCAGAAACACATAGGCACAATTTAAGTCTCACATAATATCCAAATACTAATCCCAGCATATTATTCAGGCTGCAAGTCTCAGAAAACAGTAACAGGCGACAAGCCAATATCTCAAAAGAGGGCTACCAGTCCAAAGCAGTAAATCACATGTAGCTCTGAAACTTTTGACAATTTCGTCACACGAGTATTTCTAAAATATCCCAGGTTATTAAAAGAAAAGAGTTATGAGTCGTGGGAAAAGGGTTTAAGGATATATTCCACTTTTTATTACTCATGAGAGTAAACTTTGAGTTCAAGTGGCATTACGAACCTCCCCGGCATGAAATCTCTGACAATTTCATGCCTTGAAGATCCTTGCCATGAAACTTTTGACAAGTTCTCTCTTCATGAGTATTTTCTGAAAGATTATAATCCTGGTTTTCAATTTTTATTGAATGAAACCAATTATGAAGATGGATTTGGGATTAGGTATATATTTATAGGTTGTCACGTTTTTATTACTCGTGTTAAGAAACTGTGGCCCGAAAGCGCACGGTGTCAAAAATTGCAGTAATTTATAGTAAGACCGGATCGTTCACTAGAGGATGTGCGATGGAAGCAGGGTCCACGTCGTTTACTAAGATTTTCCACTCGGTTACTCAATTCAAGTTTGTGTTTTGGCTATCAGCTACTTGACATAATGTAAATTAAGCTATGAAAGCAATTAAAATTAAGCAGATAAAATTATTCTAGAAAGCGAATTAAATTTAATCTAAGAAAGCAATAAAATTACTCTAAGAAAACGGTTAAAATTATTCTAAGGAAGCAGATTTAAAATATGACAGAAGGGACAGGAAGAAAATAATAAAAATTGGACAAGATTCAGATGAAACACAGTTAAACTTCCATTTTAATACACAGATCTTAGCTTGGGATAATCCTTTCGGTTAGCTAATTCTCATGCTCTCTGTACCGTGTTCCCTTTAACAGACAGGTACTTACAGTAAGAGTTTACATGCTCTTAAGGCAACAAATTCTAAGATACCACAGACTCATAACTCCTCTTGCAATGCCTTGCGAGAGTATGTTAGCCATCTGTGGTGGACAAGCAACACCCGACAAATCATTTATTGAAGTGTCAAGTACTGCTATCATTCCCCCATGTCACGCCCAAAGATTCTAATCAAGCCCTGAACTATCCCTTAACTCTCAGTTCTAGTAGCAGTTACACAACTCTCAATACAACCGAGTGACCTCTAAAGAAAGCAGTTAAAGAAAGCAGTAAAGAAAGCATTTAAAGTCCTATCACTCGGAGGTTTTTGAAAGTCTGACCCTGGTAGTAAAAGAAAGCCCCGAGTCAGGATGACCGTGTGTGGATCAAAAATTCCCGGATCTCGGTGAACCGCTCGCAGTGTTCACTTCCTTCCGGGTGGTTATGAGATACAAACTAATGAAACGAACTAATAAATTAGTTCGTTCCGGATGCACTCACTCAGGACTCAAAAATAAGCTTTGGCAGAAGAGGATAGCAGTTGAAAGGAACTCAACCCTATCTAAGAAAATAACCAAGGCCTATGTATTGTTCCTCTAGAATTATCTATCACACCGTATTTGAATCCAAGTGGACCCCATCTTAGTGTAATATTTAATACCAGATTTCCAACACAAAGCAATTTTGGAAAATAAAAGATCTTTGAAAATCATTCCCTAAACAGGTACTAGACTCTCAATTAAAACACAGATCCTTTCAGTCTAGGTGAGGCCTAATCGCTGACTCTGCTTCTAATTTCCCGAAATCAATCCCTAGTTGGATATGAATTAGTCATAGCTGAGGAATTTATCCCTTACTCAGATCCGGATTTTATAAATGAATTTTTGTTGGAAATTTATTGTGAGACATCTGATTAAAATCAAGACTCCTGTGTCCAAGGGAAGGATCCCAAAATAATAAGACCACAATATTTACATAATATTATCATGCATAATTTTATATGAGAAGTGTAAAATTAAATAACCCAAAATATAAGGTAGGTTTAGACAGAAGTTGGAACACAAAGATGAAATAGCCGGAGATAAGAAGAATTTATTAGGCTAAAAAGATGGCAAAAATAACTGGGGTTATCTGGACTGCAAACATCTGCTATCCGGGTCCCAACTATTCAAGGTGGAATGGTTTTAGACAGCAGAAAACCTTAATTGACAGTGATCGCTATCATCAAGGTTTCTACTATCTGTGAAATGAGAGAAAAACCTACATGTTTTCTTACTGTGATACTATTCAACCAATGTTGATCGACACTGTTTGTTATACAGACCACGAGCTAGTTTATCCGTGTGGGAATACCCGCCAACATTAGTCTGTTATATCTCTTACTAGCTGTTTCACACAACACGGAAAAGACAAAATAAATAAAAGAAAATATTTTTGGGTCATCTTGTATGAGAGACATTGGTTTCTCATGCAAGGGTATGAAATTAATCCATAATTACTCTTTATGTCTAAATAATCATTCATTCCATAATTAATTGATTAATTACAGTCCGGATTATATACTTAGATCATTAGAGTTTGATTTTTGTAGAAGAATATTTTAATGGAAATTGAACAAAGTTCTTTATATCAAATTAATCATGGGTTGAGATCATTGGATTTCAACCTCAAAATATTAATATAAAAGTTCAATTAATTAATGGGGTGAGATGGAGAATAAAAATCTGGCAAAAAGGTGCCAAGCCTGTCGAGAAACAGAAATTGTGTCGCGGACCGTGGGTCCGCGACAGGAGGATCTCGACAGAGAGATGGGAAATAAGAGAAATTGAAATTTTGGAAATAACGGTTGTCGTGTCGCGAGACAAAATTTGTGTCGCGGACCGTGGGTCCGCGACAGGGGAATAGCGACACAAGGTTTGAAAATCCAACAAGGGCATAATTCCTGGTCATGGAACAAGAAGTGTGTCGCGGACCATGGGTCCGCGACAGGGGTTCCACGACCAGAGCCCTTCCAGAGTGAAATTGCAAGATTTGGGTCCTTGGTCGCTAATCAAGGGTTGTGTCGCGGACCGTGGGTCAGCGACAGGTTTTGGTTTGCGACCAGGGATTTTAAAAGATTTATACAGCACATGTTCTTGGACACGCATGTCGCCAAACTACCCTCCTGTCGCTGAACGTGGTTCCGCGATAGGAAGTGGCTAGCGACATGGGTGTGTTCTGGACACATGTCAGAAAAGTAAAGTGGAACAGGAGAATGCATTATGCGTGATCTCACCCATTTCAAGTTTAAAAGCTACATTAAGCTAAAAGCAACTAAGCAAAGTTAAATCTAGTTAAAACACGCCTTAAACATGAAGGAAAAATGAGACAATATTTAAAATAGAGCTAACCCTAATCTGGGCTCGATCATTCATAACATGCAACATTATCTAAGAAAAACATCACCAAAAGTGATATAAAATAAAAATAAAGGTCAAGTGACCAACAGAGAAGGAACTAACAAAAGATCCATGGGTGTGAAACCCATTTCATGATTTTTGGGACACATTTCAAGAATATTTTCTCATTTTATTTAGGAATTTGTTAATACCCATCATCCTGGATATCACAAAACCCTATAAACAAAGTGTTAAACTGAAAGCATGATGAAAACTGGCTACCTAAGCTGAATCTATGCAATAATTAAATAATACAAAAAAAAATTAAAGCTAAACTAAACTAACCTAAAGAACTACCTACAAACTAAGCTCCACACTTGTCTCCAAGAATGATTTTTCTTGATTCTGTCCAACCTCTTGAGCTCATGGGGATCACCTCATATTTATAGAAGTGGAACCCTAGGCCCATGGGCTTGATCTGAGACCCACTGTGTCTCAAGACATCACACACATCACAACTTTGTCGCGGAATCACCTTGTGTCGCGGGACAGGGCTGCATGTGGCAAGGCTTCTCGACTGGGTCTTGTGTCTCTATCCATGTCCGTGTCGCTAAAGCATGGACCGCGACAGGAGTTCCTCGACTGGGGCGTGGCTTGGCCTCCAAGGTGTTGATGGCGCGGAACCTTGGTCGTGTCGCGGAACCAATGTTCCTCGACCAGGGTTCCTCGACTGGATGCTCTCAGACTGGTCTCCTCTTCATGTTGCATGCTGGGTCGCGAATCTCTCCTGTGTCGCGGAACCATGGTCCTCGACCGGGGTTCCTCGACCGGGGTTCCTCGACCGGATGTTCCCAGACTGGGCTGAATGGGCCAGATGGGCCGAAGTTGTTCTTTTTGTGGGCTTTTCTATCTTTTCCCATCTTTTTGTTTCCTTTTTCTTTTCTTTTCTTTTTCTCATGTTTTTGGATTTTTCTAACATAAATATGTAATAAAATTACATATTTATGCATTTTTCATACCAGCTCAATATTTTTACAATTATGCATAAATCAGTCCAATTCGACTGCTTTCTTATTTAATATAAGACCGGAATGCGATCAAATGCCCGTTTTAGATACGGAAATGGATTGAAAATAATGGTCATTTCTGGCCATTATCAAGCTCACGGGCCTCAACTCACAATAATTCAAGTACCATCAATAAAATAGCAGCAGAGTATCACATAAATAAATTAAACAGATAACTCCTATCTATGTGATCTCTCAACCCAAACCCAAATTATGCTCCAACACCTCCAGCAGGATTTATAAATAAAAAAAGCAAAGGAGTCAGTACAACGTATTAAGCAAGGGCTACGTGCTGGAGAGTAAGGGAAAAACAATTAATAATAATAATAAATAATAGTATAATAATAAAACAGGATATATATAACGCAAATAAAACATCACACTGTCCCATACCGGTACTTCAACCACAACATACATTTTTATGCAAGTGATGCATGGCCTAACATACACCTATCTACCCTAAATACAAATGCAAATGAATATGCCTAGCCGACACCTACAAACCCGGGCGGTATAAACCGACGGGTGAGGATACCATCAGCTCAAACCCGTTACAGTATAACATACAACACCCCGCAGGGATCACATGCATCACAACCAAATTACAGGTATAACAGTCAAATCACAGCCAAATATCCATGCATAACAGCCATATGATACACCCCGCAGGGTAATCGGGATTCAACAACACCCATTGAAGGATACCCGATCAATCATATCAATAGTAAAAACCCATCAGATTAAATAACCGTCAATTCCAGTGCAATAACATGCAAATGTAATATGCCAAATATTCCGATGCCTAATCGCTAGGTATACTTTTCAACGCATAAAAGATTCAATAAATAGCCCCTAGGCTAAGGCGTAAACGTCACGATTCATTAAACAATGATTAATTAAAAATGTCATACTTCAACAATTATTCCAATCTATTCAACAACTCGCACGGGCTAAAGAATCGTTCCATGAATCATAAATAATATTGGGAGAAGTCTATACAAGACTTAGAGCAAGAATTTAAGCATTTAGACATCAAAATTGCATAAATGGACCAAAACAGGGCCTTCCCACACCCCCGGCACGCCAGCGCACAGCCAGCTCGGGACCTGGCGCTGCCAGGTCTTCACCACGGCGCTGAGAGCGCGGTTCTCCTGTCGAGCACGCGCATAGCATGCGCTCTGCGTCTTCTCCGGCTGATCAGTTCGTTGTTCAGTGAATTCGCTGGAAAACCACCCCCTAACACCCCAACACATAAGAAATTAGAAACATACCTTTACATCGATATCTTGAACGATTAAGCACTTCCGAAACGTCCAAACCAAGCCCCGATCGCACCAAATCAGTCCCAAAGTTCTACCAAAACCTAACATCAAAATCCTCTCCAAATCAACATCAATCCAATGAAATAAATATCAACACGAAGAGGAAGACGAGGGGAATGACTTACCAACAAGCATTTTCTCGATCTCCAAAGATTGGCAATGATTCGAGCATGCCAAAATCCCCCTTTTTCTTCTCTTGGCTGATCGACCTCTTCTTTCCCCTTCTTCAACTCTTACAAAACTTATAATTGACCCCAAATACGTAAGAAACCTATTTGGGCCACACACAGAATTAGGCTGCAATCTAATCAACCCTAAAATAAATTCCACAACCCAAATTTATATAAGTCGGGCCATTACATAAACCCTATGGTTTCAGAAAAAAAATTACAGTTTTTAATCCATAAACCATATACTAAATTTATATATAATATTTAATATTTTTGAAATATATATTACTCTATTTCTTTATAAATTTTAAATTAATAAATAAATCCAACCCAAAGATCCGATAATCAAATTTAAAACTAAACTCAACTTTAAAACTTATAAGACTATGACTTAAAAAATTTCAAGTCCAATTGTCAACCCTAAATGTTGTTTACATTTGAGTCTTCTGAGTTACGAACCTGAATTGTAACTTTTAAATGTCATTTATTAGCTATTTAAAGACATCTATTTATTATGCTTGGTTGTATCACATTATGTACTTGTTTGCAAAAATTGAAATATATTTTGTGTTACAAACTGTGGTCCAAACCGGACCAAACCGCAAAATTTATGGTTAGTTTTGGTTTGGAATAATTAAACATAAGGCTTGGTTTGGTTTGGTTTGGCCATAAACCAATGAAAACCAAACTGTACTCAGTCTTAATACTAATACCTTACTCTTGTTTTATAAATGTTCCGGAGGATGGCGCTGAGCATGAGCATGGGCATGATGATAAGCGAATCTAATATATAGGATTTATATGTTGGATCTGCTATATGTTTTTAATTATCTTTTATGATTGATTGTCTTAGCTATTGTTAATTGGTGGTCGGAAAATTTAACAAATCTGTCCTTTAAATTTCAAAATTCATCTAAATAGTCATATTCGTTTCAATTGGAAGAATTAGTCCTCTAGGTTTGATTCTTTTTCCAATTTAATCCTTTTGACATAATAAATTTAAATGAGGATTAAGCCATTAATATGAGTCTCACAACTCTTAATTAAATGGACAACTCATAACCGTTAATTTTGTTTGAATAAAATGGATTTTTGATAAATGGTATTTTGTTTAATATAATTAGTTTTTAATAATAGGTAATTATTCTTTGAATAAAATAGTTTTTTTTAATAAAATGGATTTTGATAAACGTGTTATGGGTTGACCCATTTAATTAAGGATTTTGGAAAAAATATTAATGACTTCATTGTTTTTCATTAGATATTAATTAGGTTTATTAGGTTGAAAGGACAAAATTGAAGAGCATCAAACTCAGGGATAATTTTTTCCAATTGAAACAAAGAGGACCATTTTTGTGAATTTTGAAACCTAAAGGACTAAGGTGATAATTTTTCCATTGGTGGTCCGTCCACCTCATTAGTTTCTAGTTTTTTATCGTCCTTTATTACATTTTTTGATTTTGGCATGATTATTCCGTTGACTTTCCACTGTGTGACTACATGTTGATGATGTTCTGAATCAGCTTGGGGAATGGTTTGGCCGTTTGGGTGCAGACAACAACACTTGCTGTCACTTGCTGTAGTGATGCTAGAGACCTCAAAAATGATGTGTTAAAATATTAAATGATGAGCGCGCCAGAAAAATTGATGGATAATATCACATCACATATGCTATCATAAACATCACTTCAAAGGCATATAGACATCAGTCTTTAATGCTCGAACATCACTCCAAAAAATACAATTTATTATTTTTAACTGAATATTGTGCATGACTATTAGCAACATCATTTATGAATGCTTACCCATCATTCTGTAGGTACAGACCATTTGTATGCCTGTACAGAAACCGGATTGCCAACTTCATACTATTATTATTATTTTTTTGGTGAAACTGGACGCCAGAGCGTCGGCAAATGAAAAAGAAAATCTAAAAGACTACAGAAAGGGATTAAGAAGGGAGGTAAACAAGACGAGGAACAAACAACAAAAACTCAAAATCGTGGGAACCAGGTACCTTCCCTATCCGCAGCCAACGCTCTTTGAGCCACGTCTGGGGAAATGCCCATGTAGTAAAGAAATCTACGCTACTAGTGCCAAGCTTCGCTAGAGAGTCTGCAACATCATTTCCTTCTCTAAGGATATGAAACCATCGAACCCTAGGCAGTAGAGACTTAAGATCATACATAAGAAATACCAACGGTTTAAGCCAATGGTCATCGCAAGTGCCCTCTAATTCTCAGCGCCTCTATCGAATCTGAAAAGCAATTGGCCTCTTCCACACCCAAGGCCTGAAGACGCCTCATGCCATTCAAAATAGCGTGGAGTTCTGCGACAAGATTATTGGCCATTCCCAACGATCCAGAGAACCCTTCAATCCACTCCCCATTCATGTTGCGGATAACACCACCAAATCCTGCAGACCTAGGATTCCCCACAGAACTACCATCTACATGTAACATATGACAAGAAGATTCCAAAGGGTTCCATGTCACCCATCGAAGACATGAATCCCGCATCCGTCTAGTACCAATTTTCTCAAAGTACTTACCTAATGATAAAGCTTCCCTGGCAGCTTGATCAACATTAATAACCTCCCCTATTTGCAAACATCAAGAAGAGGGGGGATTGCATATATGGGAAATGGAACGATTAAACTCGGCTCCTAAAATGGAAATGGAGATTTGGGAAAGAAACGGCGCTTTGGAAGAGTATAATTGATGCAAAATTCTACAATAGCAGGTCGCCTCTGGTGCCTGGACCTAAACCCGGAAACTCCTTGTGGGGAAGTATCTGCCACGCTTGGACGAACCCGGCGATGAGGGGAGAGGGGGACTGTTTCAGGATCCTAGTTGGAAATGGACAAAAAACGCGGTTATGGCAGGACTTGTGGGTAGATGCAGGGCGGCCTTTAAGAGATATGTTCCCTAGAATATTTGCTTTAGCCGTTAATAAGGAAGGGAAGATTGACGAGTTTGGCGATTGGGTGGGCTTTGAATGGAAATGGAATATACAGTTAAGGAGATCGCTATTTGATTGGGAGATAGAAATTTGGGATGATTTTACCTCGATAATCAACATGAAGCCATTGAGCAGGATGGTTGAGGATAGAGTTTGTTGGTTGAAAGATAGCAGTGGACAATTTGCTATTAAAAGCTGTTGGAATCGGTGTAATAATGTAGGTGTAATAGAGAGGCGAGGGATCTGGAATTGCCTATGGAAAATTAAATGCCCGACTAAGGCAAAGTTATTGGTTTGGAAGATTGCTCATAATGCAGTGCCGGTTCGTGAACTTCTCCTCAGTCGGAACTGTGTGCAGGTCGTCGATGCAAGCTGTCCTCTGTGTCAGTTGGAGCCTGAATCGTCTGACCATTTATTTTGCCAATGTAAAGTTGCTAGTGAAATCTAGTACCAAGCAGTGGCTTGGTTCGAGGTAAAGTGGGCGATCCCAGGCAAAGTGGGAGTTCTGGTGGATCTGTGGTTGGTGTCCAAGATGAATAGGGGCTACATGGACTCATGGTTGGTGACAGGTGCTGCAATATTCTGGTCTATTTGGAAATTAAGGAATGGAATAATCTTCAAAGGGCAACAGGTTGATCTAATAAGGTTGAAAGACGAAATTAAGTGGAGAATAGGATCATGGATGAAGATGTTGGACGCTAGCATTGATACTAGCCTGGGTGGGGTGGAATCGAATTTTACAGCTACCCTCTGGCAGCCACCCAATAGATGTACGAGAGCTATTCGGATAGGTTTAGTTTGGGAGCGCCCAGGAGTGGGACGATGGAAGATTAATACGGACGGAGCATCCCTGGGGAACCCAGGCCCGGCGGGAATCGGTGGTGTCATTAGGGATCACGAAGGGATGGTGATATTTATTCTGAGTTCATAGGATGTACTGATTCTAATATGGCCGAGTTCACTGCGGTTAGTCGTGTCTGCCAGGCATTGATCCGAGATCAAGGCTTCCCTCTACCTAGATTGATCTTTGAAAGCGATTCGAGGAATGTTATTAGATGGCTTCAGAACTCAGAGGAAGTCCCTTGGAGATTTCATAACTTATTAGGGCCGATCATGGCTATTCTCAAACTCGCAGGTGATGTAAGGGTGCAACATATCCTACGAGAGCGTAACTCCATGGCGGATTATTGGGCTAAGAAAGGCGCTGCTAATGAAGATAGGAGGGTAGAATGGCACTGACTGAGAGAGGTGGCACTCGGGTGTTTGGCATAGAGGGACATGATAGCACAATGTTGGAAGGAACAATATACTGAGACTGCTATATGGAATGGTTGACTGATGTAGCATGTCACGATAACATGTTTGGCAAACGTTGGGCTTAGAGATGAGTGGTGACCATTGTACCAAGTCAACTCTCATTTCCTACTAATACAATTTTGCTTCGGATCTGTGGAGAACAGCCCCTATACAAAAAAAAAAAAAAAAAAATTGGAAAGGGATATGCGAATGAATGGAGGTTGCTGTATCAATATAAATGTCGAATTCATGTTTGTTTATTTTTCAGGTAGCTGCTGCTGCGTGTGCTGCGTGAAGAACGACACTGAAGTTTATTGGAGATCACTGATGTAGGTCCATTGATCGTGTTAGAAGGTGCTGCTGCTTCTTGAACTGTTGCTACTAATCTTATCGGTGCTGTTGCTGGATATACGGGCTAAAGAAGCTAAATTCTGGCCCCGCCTTTTTCTCTTGAGGGATGCTGCTACGGGTCCAGAGGACTTATTAAAAAAAAAAAGAAAGCAAAAAAAAAAGAAAAAAATAAAAAAGAAAAAAGCAAGAGTGTGGCTGGAAAGTTGCGGTTCTACTAGTGCTTGGCGGGGAATGTTGCTGATGTTGTTGCAAGAGGTTGATACTGAGGATATTGAGGACGATATTGAGGATCATATAAAGCAGACGGGAGATGAAGCCCAGACCACATGGAGACGCTGCTGCCGCTTCCTGTGGATGTTGTGGATGTTGATGTTCTTTGGTGGATCAAAATAGTCATTGCTAATGATCGCAGGCACGGGACGCACTCATCCTCTTCTATCTGCAAGTCGTGGTGGGTTTTAAGATCATTGAAGTTGGTTTTCACATACTGCGAAAGGAGTTGGCCTCACCTGGCAGGTTTGTTGAATTCTTGCATTGAAGAGATTAAGCCAACCGACAAACTAATAAGGTGAGATCTGAAATCAAAGTTTCCTTGGTGGGTGCATACGTGGTGTTCATTTGACATGCTGAACTTGCTTTACCATTTATGTTTAACCTGCATCGGTTCATTTCAGTGCCTGAATATGATAAGGGACTAGGATAACCTTTACTTTCCTTTCCCCCACACTTTATCTCCTCTACATACACCATGCCATTCCTTGTTTTCTTGGCTCCCTTGAACCGCCAGCTTTCCTTTTATTGTTGCCACACAGTGTGATACAGATTCATAGCGTCACTGGGAATTCTCAGGATATTCGTGATCTTAGATGCGATAATTCTCTTTTTGTATACTTTGAGTGGGAGTTGATTATTGAGAGTGCGAGGATATACCTGATCTGCTTGAGACAGGGTAAAGTTGCTTTGGTTAAATGATTGGTAGCTTTCAAGCACTGTTGATGTGGTGCCCTATCTGTCTATGTTGTCGACCTTTCGAAGCTCTTGAAGTAGCGGCAAATATTGAGAAAGTTGAAAAGAAGAATTTTTTTTTTTAAAAAAAAAGAGGAAATATATTCAAAAAAAAAAATTAAACATATAGAAAAGAAGACATACTACAGATTGAGTAAATCAGTTCAGACTGCTGGGGAAACTTGGTTTTTTTTTTTTTTTGTTTCTATTGGGGCTGCCATTATTCGTTTTGCAAAGGGTTGGTAGTTTTTGAGAGCTTGATTTATGTTGTGTCCTCCTGTCTCTATGGTGAGTGGTGGGGAGTGAACTTTACTGGGTTTTCCATGCCTCCATTCTTGCTAGTCAGTGTATTCTAGTTCAGCAAGGACTCCGTTTTCCAATTAGCCTACACATGAGCTCCCTTACTATTCCAGGACCCTTCTTCCCCTATTTTAGTCCCTTTGATTCTTTGCACTGCTGAGAATATTCATGCAGGGTAAATGTGATGTTGAAGTAAGCTTGGGGTGCCATTTCGATCCATCATTTGTGTGTTGCTCTTCCACTGTTGAAAGTTAGTTTTCACTTTCCCATAGTGTGATCGGTTTGGCTTAATTTTTTTCGATGCTTTGAATGATCTGATTGTGCTCTGGTGAGGCTCTTGCCTAGTGTATCGGATTTGATGATGCTGCTATCGTAAGTGGTCTTCATGTTACTCATGCTATCCACGTGTTTGGTGCTCCTGTGGGATCTATCCGCAGACTGGTGTAAGTCATGAGTAGCTACTGCTGAACAGAGGATTGGGAAGTGGCACTGTTTTGGGATGCCGCCTGGAAATCCTTTTCCTCTTCCTCCGAAGTAGCTATCTAGTGAGACTTGTGTGGTAACTCTATGACTGTAGTGGGTGTTGCATGTTTTGGTTTTGATCTATTATGGTTTGATTTGGTCATGGGCTTTGCTGCGTGTTGGGAGCACAGCAATGGACAATTGTTGTATTTGATCTATTTTTTCCAATATCAATGATTACATCCTCTCAAAAACATTAATAACCTCCCCTCTTATGACAGCCGCACTTCGCCATTTCCAGATAATCCAAATTGTTGCCCAATGAATCCCTCTCCAAGTCCTACGCAGCTGCGTCAGAACAGTAGCATTATTAACACTCTCATCCGGCCACCAACTCGAAGTTAGAAAACCCAATTTATACCATACTGCCACCGCCCATGAGCACTGGAAAAAAAACATGGCGAGTTGTCTCCTCTAATAATCCACAAACTCCACAGAGTGCAGTATCCGAAAGTCCCCTATGACGGCGGAGTTCATTTGTTGGCAACGCATCATGTACAATTAGCCACATAAAGAACCGTACCTTTTCCGAAGCTTTTATCCTCCAAACCCAGGCCCTGGATATGTCCTCCAATATTCCTCTCTGCTTCAAAATCCATTCATACCCCGACCTAGCCTTATAGATTCCATCTATTGATCCTGCCCAGCACCAAGCATCGGGGACAGACGCATGGCACACTAAAGGACCAAACGCATTGATTTCAGATTTAATAGAAGCTGGAATGGGTGAGCAGAGGCAATTTAAATTCCATTGACCATTCTGAAATACCTCATTAACTTCGAAATCTGACTCAGATATATCGATATATGCTATTCTTGGTCCAATAGCTCCATCTTTAAGCCAAGCCACATCCCAGAAATTACAATTCCCATCGCCTATCCGAAGCCGCACCCCTGAGGCCAAAAGCGTGCCAGTCTTAACCATGGCTCGGTATAGAGCTGATACAGCCGGACGCTGTGGAAATAAATAAATTTGTGTATCCATATTTGGAGTTAAACACTAACACCCAGGGCCTAGAAGACTGTATCCGTAATTCCACAAAACATTTTCATAGTAATGTTACGTTCATGTCCCGGCATGACCGGATTCCTAGACCTCCCATGCTCTTAGGTAAGGCTATTTTATTCCACGCTACAAGATTAAGACCATGTCCTCTGGCATCTTTCCATATGAATGTTCGAATTATGGCATCAATCTTATCACAAATCGACACAGGAAGCCATAAATAGGAATCGATGCTAACACAGCTCGGGCCAATGTAAGCCGGCCTGCTTTGCTTAACAAGGCTCTCTTCCAAACACTAAGGCGTGTTTGAATATGTTCCACCAAGAACTGGAAATGGGATTTTCTGGCTGCACCACGGAAAATAGGGAATCCAAGATACTTCCGTAGGTCGTTAGTAAAATTAATATTTAGGATGGTAGCAATAGACAGGCGATCTGAATCCGGAACCGAGGCTGAGGCAAATCCATGTGACTTCCTAGGATTGATACGAAGGCCTGACTGGCCGCAAAATTATTTAGTACCTCATCCATACATCTGGTGCATTCTAGGGAAGCTTCTGAAAAAAGCAAGAGATCATCCGCAAAGATTAGGTGAGAGATGGGGGGGAGAATCACGCCCAATGATAACTGGCTGCCAAAGACCTAAATGAACTTTAGCCAAGATAGACTGCAAAAGCTTCTCCATAACAATAAGAAAGAGGTATGGTGATAGAGGATCTCCCTGTCGAAGACCCTTAGCAGGAGAGAATTCCGGAAGAGGTGTGCCATTCCAAAGTATAGAGAAAATTGGCAAACTCACACAGAACATAATAAGGCGGCATAGAGAATTTGGTAAATGCATTTCCTGTAGACAAATATGTAAGAAGTCCCAGTTAACATTATCATATGCTTTTTCCAAGTCAACTTTTATCAAAAATTCCCTTCTTCGTCGGTTGCGAATAAGAAAAGTATTAATAACTTCATGAAGTATAATGGCGTTTCCTATAGTACCACGACCCGGAAGAAAAGCTGATTGAGAAGGACCGATGTAATCTTGGAGCACCGGGCGTAATCTATTAACAATGACTTTAGTAATAATTTTATAACTAACATTGCAAAGACTAATAGGCCGAAAATGTCATATCTCACACGGGATCTCTGTCTTTGGAATGAGACAGATAAATGTAGCAGAAATCGAGGTATCGAATTTTCCATTACGAAGAGCATCGCGAACAAGATGTAACAGTGAATCCCCCAAAATATTCCAATACTTTTTAAAAAAATAGAGGTGGAAGTCCGTCAGGACCTGGTGCTGAAAAGCTTTTCATCGCACTAACAGCTGTTTTTACTTCATCCTTATCAATCTCTCTAGCTAGTACACCTCTATTATCAATTGGTTGTAATGATGCAAGGGCTGGATGACGAATTGAGGAGGAGTATTAATACCGAAAAGATTAATAAAATGGTTACTGACATGGTCCTGGAGGCGAATAGTGTCTGTAGTCCAATGATTATCAATCTCAAGTCCTAGTATACGGTTCTTCTGGCGATGAATCAACGTTTACGAGTGGAAATATTTAGTGTTTTGGTCGCCAAGATTAATCCACTTATCCTTCGATTTTTGAAACCATAGAATCTCTTCTTGAGCCAAAACCTCATCCAGTTCTTTAAGTAGTTCCTGCTCAAGTCGGATCATACATGCAAAATCCCATCTCACAAGTACTCTTCGGACACCGGCTAGGCGATTTAAGAGTTTACGCTTTCTGCGGCTTACATTACCAAACGTAGTCTTATTAAAATGCTTAGAAGACTCCCGAATCTGTGTAATTTTATCCTGGAATGAAGGGCCTCCTAAATTCCATGATGAATCCACAATATGTTCATATAGAAGGTGATCCGTCCACATGGCCTCCCAGCGAAAGGGTCTAGGTTTATTGTGATCATCTATCCTAGCACACCGAAGGAGTAATCCTCTATGATCTGAAGCCCGCCTTGGTAATACCTCAACATAACCTTCGGGAAAAGCTTGCATCCAATCGACATTAGATACTGCTCGGTCAAGACGTCGTCGCGCAAGTGTCCCTCCAGTAGTGTTACGCTGCCATATGAAATTGTCTCCAATAGTATGGATTGAATGCAAACCACAATCTTCCAGTAATGTACATAAATCATTACAGAGCCTGGAGTCAAAGTGCATACCCATATTTTCTGATGAAGACATAATTGAATTCCAGTCACCAATAGCAAGCCATGGACCTGAAATAATTGTTCCCATAGCACGCATGTTTCCCCAATCATTTATCCTTTGTCCGGCCAAAGGATTAGCATAAACTGCTGTGAATGACCATGAAGCAGCTGCCCTGGTTACCTTGACAGACGCCATTCTTTAATAGGAAGCAAAACAAGAAAACCCATAAGGAATCCCCAAGTGAACTAAGATCCAAAGGCCACTCATAATCCAAACGATAAAAGAAAACCCTGAGTTTATCAAACAAGCCCCGAGGCTCCATAAGAATAAAAACCGATGGTCTGTGATATTTCAGAATGTCAGATATGTGGCGTTGCGTGGTCTTGTGCATGGCACCACGTACGTTCCATGCCAAGATAGAGAAATCTCGGAACTCAATCATTAATAAGGGAGTGCAAGCTTGCATCCTCCTCACAGCTTCGTACTATTATTGAACCTAAGGTGACTGATATAGTACGATAGGGACGTCATGAAAATAATTTTTTAACTTTTTAGGGGCGTTACCATATCCTCCATCATTCCTTATTTAAATCTTAAAAAAATATACTCGTTTGATGTCCTCAAATGGTATTCGATCGATTAACTAACACGCATGCCAATTGCCAACATACATCACACCATTAGAAACGACAATACTGCGAGTGTTTATGCTTTATACACTTCAACTTTACGGATTACACAATCATTACATCGATTGCAACGCAAATACCCGTACACCCGATTTCGCAAACACTATATATCGGTACACATTATTTTCACTCTCAACACACATATATACACACACACACACACACGTACATTAAAAAGTATTGCATCATTATAGTACTATTATTCTTGACTCGGTTCTGGGGCTCACCATCGACATCACTCACGGGATGCTTGCCATATCAGTAGCAGTGACAAAACCTGCCACGCTGATAACAACCGTGACGACAATAGACAAACCCGCAATAATAACGCCAATAATAACGCCGGCGGCAAAAGGCCAAGTATTGGTCAGTTCCTGTAGCTGAGTTAAAACAACAAATAAAATTTACAGTAGTAAATAAGTAAGGAAAAAAATAGGTTAAAACCAGAAAATATTTGTATCCCTCTTACCCTTCTACAAACACACATACCACACTACATGGCGCTACCATAATATTCGGCCACTAAAAACAAGTATATATTATTAACATAAACTACTACAAGGTAATATTTGTATTTTCAATTAAATAATCTTGTAGTGCCCTATATTGATAATTACCGCGACTTTGATCTAATATTCAATATAGTTCACTAGCTCTACGAGGTCAGATTAGCTTGAAGAATTAATAGCGCATCATGGACTATTTCAATAGTAGCTAGGTGTTTGTAGTGACTGAAAATGGGTAAAGACTCCATGTAGTGATGATAATTATCTCTATATAGAATCGCTAGTAGCTTTAAAAGGTTGAGTTGATTGTGATAATGGATATGAGACATATTAATAAGTATACTCACATTTGACTGCAGGATCAACAGAGTTGGAAGTCTCGGCAGACACTGCAGTATCAGTGGCAATAAAGAGAGATATAATTGCCAAGCAGAGGAGGAGGATAACAGCCAACTTGGAACCCATTTCTTATTAACAAAATTAGCTACTCGCAACCTCTGTATACGGGCATTTTGGAATGACCAATTGAATAACTACTTATAGACTCGAGGAATGTAAAAATAATAATATATATTAAAACAGGCCACTCTATTTTAATATTAAAATTAAATGCAAATAATAATTTAGCCTACAATTGAATTGTAGATAGGATCTGAATATTCAACGTAATCAAGCAGGATGTTACACTGCACATGCATTGGATAAGATTAGTGGTGGTGGGATTATAATAATATTCACCACTTGACTCAGCAGCTTTTGAGAAGTTTTGAGAATTTTTGATAGATTTTGATTTTATATTAAAATTATAGTTTCATTCTATACACTAGTTTTTGGAAGATGTTACAATTTAAACTTCTACAAATAGAAGCTACCTAAAGTAGTGTTTAAAAAAAAAGCTAGCAAGTTTAAATCTGTCCAATTACAATTTTGACTTAATAACCAACCCACTACCCAATAGTCTATATAAATATTTGTTATTTTATGTCATTTTATATATTTTATGACAGCTACACTAGTTGTATCAAACACTTAAATAAAACTGACAGCTACAACTCCCACACCTCCTACGAAGCTCCCTACAGCTATTGTTCCGTGTGCAGAACAGTCCATCAACCGAGTCAAGATGTTTTGTTGTGATGCTCTTTCTCTAAATTAATTAATGGAAATGGATTATATAATAAGAGCCCGTTTGGATTGGCTTCTAGGGAGGTGCTTTTGGCTTTTGCTTCTGCCGAAAGCACTTCTAGTAGAAATTAGGTGTTTGTTTTGGCTTTTAACAAAAAACAAAAGCACATCGAAAAGCGAAAAAAATGCTTCTGGGAGAAGCACCCCTGGAGAAGCAACCCAGGGGGTGCTTCTCCCAAAAGCAGAAGCCAAAAGCACCTCGTAAAATGTGCAAGGACTTAAATAACCACACTACTTAATATAATTACATTATAAATATATCTTATTATCATATTAAGTAGCATATCCTTTTTGGTAATTACCACACTCTAAAAGCACTTTTTATTTTTATTCATCCAAATATATTTTTTTAGAAAAAGCCGCTTTTTAAATATTCCATCCAAACACAAAGTTACGTGCTTTTGCTTTTGACTTCTACTTTTGACTTCTGATTTTTTCAAAAGCCAATCCAAACAGGCCCTAAGAGATAAATTATGTGTAAGGGCGTTATTATTTCTTGTTCCATACCCATCTTAACCAAAAACCACAAAAATAATGTCCCATCAACTAATGGCATTACGGGTATGGGCCGGGGTTCTTGGTTGGTCGCCAGTTCGCCACTAGTCTACTTATTAGATTTTTTGTCGGCATTATTATTATGGATAAGGGCGTTAATTTTTTCCTAATAAAAATAATTCAATTAATTAAAAAAAATATAGATAGCATTAGTACAATATTTCTAAAATATAATTTGTAAAATAATCCTTCACTCACAAAACTTTTCTATTTTGGTTGTCTCATACTCTCATTCCTCTCGAGACATTTCTATTTTAATTCATCACAACCAATAATTCAAAATTCAACAACCGTCAAATATATAAATCTCAACTCAAAATTATCCCATCAAATTAATAAATTATTTATAATTCCAAACTCTTTCTCCTCATTACATCTCTGTAATATCCCAATAAATTACACAAAAAAAAAAGTTTAATCTAATTATTTTTTTTTTTTTGGGAAGAGCTGAAGCCAGTGAACAAGATCTAATTATTTAATTAGTGTATATATATATATATATTTTTAATATAATTTAAGTTATCCGAAATGGAGGAAAAGGTAGTGTAACAACGGTTAGATTTAAGTCTTATTAACCCTATTCTTAGTATATTTATTATTAACCCTATTGTTGGTATAATTTTGGAGTAGTGTAAGTAACCTCAATGTAGGGCACACCAAATCTGTGAAAAGGGCCAAACAGTGTGGGTTGCAACCGAATTTCAATTGAACAAATCAACCTCCCTAAAATCTAGTCACCAAATCACCTCTACTATCCCCTAATACGCTGGCATCAATAACTGCATAAATATTCTCATATCCTCATTAAATCCGGTAACCCTATTTCATCACCTGAAACCTTCAGAAGCTCTCGCTTCTCATACTGCTCAATCACCAAGCTCTTCCAACAATTCCTTTAAAAGACACTGGCACATATCCTTCCTAAAACTTGCTCTTCCCTAAAGCTTTCGTGGGTTTATTAAGCTCTCGGCATTCAACATAGCAATTAATCGGTTCATTCAACAATGTAAGTCAATTTCCTATCCCTAACATAGCCATTAGTTGCCTCGTTTCTGCCCTTTTCACTTTCCATGTGTATTCATTCAAAATTCAAGCTCTTTCCATGGGTATAGAGCCAAGTCATCTTTCGAAACGCCGTATAACTAGAAAAAAAACAATTTGATGAGAATGATGAGGATGATGAAGAAATTCAGTCAGCCAACGAGTCATTTAGAATTGATTATTTCCTGGTTGTTTTAGACATGGCCACAACTTCTTTAAAAAATAGATTTGAGCAATTAAAAATATTTGAAAGAATTTTTGGATTTTTGTTTGACTCAAACAGGTTAAAGGCTTTGGATGATAACAAGTTGATGGAATCATGTGTTAAATTTCACTCTACATTTTCTCATGGTGATTCATATGATGTTGATTTATATGACTTCTACTCTGAATTAAAAGTGTTACAAATGAGCTTACCAAATGATTCATTGTCTGCCATTGAAATGCTTAAGTTTGTAAAATATGCGGACTGTTATCCAAATGTTTCTATTGCTTATAGAATTTTTGTAACCGTTCCTGTAACGATGGCATCAGCCGAATGGAGTTTTTCAAAGTTAAAGTTGATAAAAATCTGGAAAAAAAACCAAATTAGTCCCATAAATTTCTCAAATTTCGATTTTAGTCCCATATTAATTTGATTAACACAATCAGTCCATTATTTATGCTAATTATTGCATAATTCATCCCAAACCCATTTAATGATGCTTTTTGTTGATGTGGCATGAGGATTAAGTGGCTAATCCAAAATTTGACTGGTCTTTGGCATATGTGGCATTTCTTTCTTTCTTTTCTTCTTTATTTCTTCTTCTTCTTTGTTTCTTCAACAGCCATGAACCAAAATCCCCAATTATTCACACTTCCCAACGGAGATCAACGGCCAATCCTTTGCTCCAAACTCAATCCACTCTACCTTCATCACCACTGACGACTGTTCGATCCTAATTGATGGAATTGAGAGACCGAAGAATGTTGAAATGGCATAATTTAGTTGGCTATTATATCTAGAATTGCGATTGCGAATACAAAAAAGAGGAATCTGTATGGAATTGAAAGGTGCAAAAAACGAAAATCCAGAAAAATGGAGAGAAAGAGGAGGGTGAAAACAACATAAGGATTATGAATCTGTGCTACGAGAAATCCAGAAAAATCCAGAATTTAATACAATTCGTAGTATGGAATTGTTCTACGAAAATGTAAAAAACAAATCTAGAGCTAGCAAGGATCCTGTAACCACCTTCAGATCGTGAAAGCAACACTGGACAGAAAATGGCTCGCCGGAGAAGACAATGAATAGTAATTCCGGCGAGTCTTCAATCCTTTTCAAAAATGGTGAAACTTACATGCATTTGAATCCTCTCATCATAAGGATTATGAATCTGTTCTCGGAATTTGGAAAATCATGTCGCAGCTCTTTGTTTCAAAACATGGCCGGAATTTTTCTAATCTTGTCCGGATTAATGGCCGGAGGGCATTTCTTTACTGTTTGCAGTGGACCTTATGTCTATTCCAACCGAAATCTCCCAATGATTAGTGTTCGCGAGTATAGTTTCAATCAATATACAACACAAGCTATGGAAATTTCGGAATCAAAATTCAAACAATTTAGAGTTTAGTGTTCGCGAGTCCACTCACGCTGCCAGAGCCGAATCCCCATCACCTACTGTAGCTCCGACCGCCGCTTGTGGCTGCCCACTGTGAAGATTCGCCCAAATCGAGGTACTTTCAAACCGGCCACCGTTCCCCAATTTTTTTCGGTGTGTTTAGTGCCATTCTCAAAAGGGGATGTAATTTCCATTTGTTTTTCTGAAGAACAGTGGAAAAAGAAAGAAACACCTATTTGCTTGTTTTGTTGTTTTTGTGTAGAAGAATTGAAGAAAGAATATATGCGGGCGCTGGAGCTGCTGTGCAATTGAAGAAGAAAGAAAGAAGAAAAGAAAGAAGAAATGCCACGTATGCCAAAGACCAGTCAAATTTTGGATTAGCCACTTAATCCTCATGCCACGTGAGCAAAAAGTGTCATTAAATGGGTTTGGGATGGATTATGCAAAAATTAGTATAAATAATGGACTGATTGTGTTAATCAAATTAATATGGGACTGAAATCGAAATTTGGGAAATTTATGGGACCAATGGGTTTTTTTTTCCATAAAAATCTACTTGAGATCATCAATGTCACAAGAAAGGTTGATGGTTTGGCAAATTTATCAATTGAGAAGGATTTATTTGAAAAGATAGATTTTGACGATATTATTAATGATTTTGCATCCCAAAATGCCCGTAGATATCGATTTTTATGCTAATTTGTTTTTGTAGGTAACAAAGTTGATAAAAGAGGCCGTGGAGGAGGAAGAAAGTGCAAAAAGCAAGAGAGATAGGAGAATTGCAGCAACAGCTACAAAAAGAACAAGAAGAACAAGGACTGGAACTGAAACAACCACCCCCTTCGAGGAAAGCGGTGCCATTCAGTAGCAACCTACGCTTTTGCTTCAAACTGCAGTTTAGCTGGCAGATTTGAACATTGATAGGAAGCTGAGAAAATTGTGGAGTTGTGTAGTGGGCTATGCAAGTTTCATTTTGTGAAAAAGTTCTGTGTGATTGCTGTTGGTGGTGGTAGCTATTATCTAAGGTTTATATGTGACATTCTCTAGCTACTCGGATTTTATTCTAAATATTTAGATGGAAGTGAGATTTTTTTTTCTAGTTCTTTTTATATATAACTTAGTTTCCTAATGTGATTTTTTTTACTTGTTACATATAACCAAATAAATGGTATGTATATATGAATTCTGCTAAGTGTGTTTGTTTACCTTTAGCATCTCAATTTCTCTTTGTCGAAAGATCAACACCCACTACACATGATGAGATTAAGGAAATGACAAGTATTCCTTATTGTAATGCGATTGCTTTTAGTTATGTACTTGATTGTCACACTGTCCTGATATTATTGCTGACGCAGTGAGTTGCTTGAGCAGGTTTAGTCGAATCCTAGTAAACCTCATTGGGAGGCACTGTTCTGACAGCGTCACCATACTCCTTTTGGACCCAGTGGCAAAACTAGAAATATTTTTAAGGGTGGGCCCAAACTCAAGACGACGAAAATGCATGTAATTAAGTTGTTCCTGACATATAGTGTCATATAAATTAGAGCAATTGAAACCATAAATTGGAATGGATGTTGCAAGAATGGGTAATAAAATCCAACAGAGAATATTTTACTATGTGAGGTTATTTCATATATGAGGAATTAATTCGGTATTAAGAGCAAGTGTAAATATTATATTGCTATGAGGAACTATGGAGGGGCCCAAGCCACTCCATATATACATGTAGTTTCATATATATATATAGTTTCGCCTCTGCATGGACCACTTGGTGATTAACGGCGTCAGCTGGTGGCAATATCCCAATTCTCACCAATCGAAACCTGTTCGTACGGTCGTACTCCCCATGGACCACAACAATAGCTTTATCGGAGGTTGTATTTTCCATTTCCTAGATTGTATTGGTTATCAGCTAGCTAAAAATTTAAAATTAATATTGAAATTGATGATAATTGCTTGATTATCAAGAATTTGTATTCGTATTAGATTTTGGCATTGAATATCTTGAAATACAATTTTGAGTCAAATGCATATATTCGTTGAAAAATATTAAATCAGTTATTCATATTTTGTTGAAAAAATATCAATAATTTTGGGCGTGGAGAGCAAATGAAAAGACGAACATAAGAAAAAATCCAAGAAAATCCCACTTCACTAAATATTTTTCTATATAATTGCAATAAAAATTTAGGTCAAACATATATAATGAACAATATAATATTTGAAATTGGATGGAGGGAGTATTACTAATGGATAACCCAGTGGCCAGTGGGCCCGTGTACTTTGAAGTGACAGAAGAATACTTCAAAACAAAAACAAACGTGTTTATCCCAAACCTTCGACTTTGGAGATTTTCCGTTCGACTGAGTCTATCATTCCTCAGATTTCTCTCTTATTGTTAATTTTCTCTTGAGGTTTACGCACTTCACTCTCACTCTCAGGTTTACTAGAATACCAGTCAGTATTCCACAATCACATTCACCCATCAGATAGTACTTTTTATCGGCACTCAGGCACCTCAAACCCAAGGGATCCCAGAGGATCATGGGGTTAATTAACCTATTTCAATTATTCAAGGAGGTATAAAGGGCTAAGGGCTTCCCATCTTTATGATGATTTCAATTTTTATTTTTTGGATCAGGATTTATTTGCAGTTCTGTAATAATCGTGTGATAAAATCTGCAATATTTCCTTGGATTTCTATGGATTGAGAAATATGGTTAAGTGCTTAGTGAGGCTTGGGATCATGACTGTGTTATGTTTCTAGTTGTGCTTATATTTGTGCTGAAGACTTTGCTTTTCATTTTTTGTGTCATGCAAATATTGCATTCCTTACCCTTTGCAACTGTGCATTTGCAACTGTGCATGCTGAGGAAGTATTTGGATCGAAGCCAGCCGAAGTGCTGAATTTGAGTACACAACACTAACATAAGTGAAAATACTCCTCTGTTCCTTTTACAATGCTACGGACCCATATTTCACCAATACACATGTTTTATTCTTAAAAACTCAAAGTACTAGTAATTTTATTTTATATATTTGTATTAAAAATTCCAAACAAAGTTATCAATGAACACCAATGTTATCACGGCATCGCCTAGGCGACGACTAGGAATCCCGGCGGTGGCCGCTGCACGCCAGGCACAGCCGCCTCGCCGTTCGAAGAAAAGGCGTCCAGGCGTCGCCATATTACACCATGGCAACACCAGGAAAGACGCAAGGAGGCTGGAATGGCTAAACTCGCCGTCGGGTCTCCTCTCGTCACCGCCATCGCCGCCCAGCTTTTCTAGCAAGTTTATGGTGTTTGCTAATGGGGCTGAAGGCAGCAAGGTCATTTGCTTTCTACTGTAATAAATAGCTCGCCCCCTTCCCTTCCCTGTAATTAATATTTCAGCTTTAATTTGTTTCTACTTCCAATGCGGAACTACAACTTTGTTTCTACTTCCAATGTAGAACTAGTAATAAATATTTAGGTATGCTTCTAATAAATATTTTAAATTTTAAATAGGTTTAATAGTGATTTAAAGGTTAGAAGTAATATGTTTTCATATATTTTAAAAAGGTTTAATAGGTATGGCGCCATGTCGCCTAGAAAAAAAAAAGTTCGCCTAGGCGACATGGCGATATATGGGCGCCGAGAAAAAAAAGTTCGACGTGATAACCTTGATGAATAGTGACAAAATCCCAAACATGTACTTAAAAAGGAACAGATGAAGTATTTGAGATGATATGTAGTATAGGGAAGGAAACAAACAGTAATAATTCCTTTTGTTTTCCCCTACTTTCAGTGCAGGGAAAATGGACTAAATCTTCGAACTGGAATACTAGACCAATGGGGAATCATTTATTAAAGTCTCGGAAATAGATGAGAAGGGTGTACAGGTAGGCAAGGTTTTAAATATCGGTATGGGTGTCGATATCGGACATATGAATTTAGGAAAATTCGAAGATATTTGAATTTTCGGGGAAAATTTCGGAGATATTTGTAATTTTTTAGAAAACTACATCGAGTACCCAAGACGATAAAAATGAAGATATTCCAAAATACCTCATCTCTGTTGCTATATAAACTAACAATATACTGAAAAAAAAAAATCATACTATGATATACTATGTTCCTAATATTTTTGATATCATGAACCATGTTGATTGCAAAGATTTTGAATTAAAATCGATGACATAATCAACATGTGTTGAAGAATAAATTTTATTTTTTTAATTTTTTTAAAAGAAGATATTTTTAAAATTTAGAAAAAGATATATTGTTTTAAAAAAAGTAAAAATTTCGGGAAATATCGGTTAAATTTCAGGAAATTTCGGGCGAAATTTCTGAGGAAATTTTGCAAAAAATATTGTAGATGAAATTTCGCTTCTAGGTGTCACGAAACCCAAAATTTCAATCGAAATTTCGGGATTTCGGTTGAAATTTAAAACACTGCAGGTAGGTTTGAATTAATCTTAAAGTTTTTGTTCTTCTGAAAATATTATTGTGGAAGGCTATCTTTTGAATATATATTAAGTGTTCTAGATTTATGCAGCCTTTTGTGGAAAGCTTGTCCCGTGCCCCAAACTTGGTTTACACAATTCATTTAAGTCACCTGAAAGGTAATTGTTTGGTTTCCTGTTTTTCCATAGAAAATTTGTGATTAAAAGCCTTTTTTGTTCGAGTTGGACTAATTTTTGCAACATGTGTTGTGTTTCAGGTACCTTATGCTTGGAGATGAATCATTGAAAGCAGCTAACAAGCCTTCCTAGCCCGAGATACAAATGTATTAATAAACTTATGATTGTTTAAATAATTCAATTTCGATTGATTTGTTTCTTCTTATGATTACTTTGCTTGTTGGCTTTTAGATTTCTGACTTCTTTGCTAAGTTGATACAAGGAGTGAGCCCAAAGAGTTACCAACAGGCTCTCGGTGAGGTTGTGGTCACTCAGAAATTTCTGGAAAATTTTTGTGGTGATCAGGTAATATTTCTATTAATTCGCTAATGTAGATTATATATAACTTTTGAAAGTTCTTTTTTTAAAAAAATATGTTTTATCGTATCCACAATATAAAGTATTACTCGTTCAACATGTAAGAATAAATTAATATTTCTTTTATATTTTGAGTATCCAATTAACGAAAATTCATCCTACAGGTTCGTTTCTTGGCTAGGTCCTTGGGAGTACAAGGAAATTATCTTGGTCAACATACAAGTGGTTTCAGGTGGCCTTATGGACCGTAAGTGCAATCTAAATAGTAGGAATATGCTCTTGTTCGTGTATGTAGGGAAATAGTAGTGGCTTTTTTAATTGGGTGCTACTTTAGGTTGCTATTATCACTCCTTTCAACTTTCCTTTGGAGATTTCGGGGTGCTTCATTTGATGGGAGCTATGGGAAACTAGCATATTCTCAAAGTTGATAGCAAGGTAAGGCACCCTTACACACACACTTCACACGTATAATATGTCTATGCTATGATTGCATAGATATACTCATTTCTACACGTAATATATGATATTTCTTGTATTCATAGGTCTTCATAGTTATGGAACAAATACTATAGATGTTGCATGAATGTGGATTGCCCATTGAGGATGCCCATAGAGGATGTTGACTTCATAAACTCTGATGGAAAAACATGAACAAATTTCTCTTGAAGGTTAGTTTTTCATTTAAAAAATGAGAATAAGTTTATCTATTTTTGGATTCTCATAGTATACCTGTTTGTATATTAGTTCTTTTTGCGTTCATGATATTAATTTTAATTTTAATAAATCTTATATTTTCCTTTAATAATCTTTATTGAATGAAAATTTGCATTTTTGGTAAAAAAAAAAATCCCATTTATATTGTCATGTTGTTACTGTTGGGCATGGAAATTAAGGTATGATGGGACCCACATAGTTGTTAGAAGGGAATATTATTTCTATTTATAGAAAGAAGACATTTGTGATGGGACATCCAAAAATAGAAAATAAGACATTTGAGTTGGGACAGAGGGGGTAACTATTTTGAATATTGGGAAAGAAAAAGGACTATGTCACACATTTTTATACCAACAATTGCATTTGTTAAATAAGGGCATATTCGAATTTAGTTTTGGAGGAGGTTTTTGTTCCATTCTTGTTTTCACTAATTTTGTTGTTTGTTTGACAAAGTTATTGTTGGACAATCTCAGATGCAACTTGAATATCCCATAGCGACGATCCATTGTATAAATAATGTGTTTGGAGTGTTGAGATTATTCTTTGATGTACAAAAATTTATGTGTTTAGGAATTACTTTGAAATAGTACGTACACATATAAACTATTCTACACAAAAAATTAAAATTATTGGTGCATATAACATCTTTAATTATTCGAATTTGAACATTATGAATGAAAGTCATTTTTGTTAACTATATAAATATATTGAATTCGATGTAGGTTTGGCCCAGTCGGAATTCCAAGAGGTGCTGGAATTGGAACTCCGGAAGCAATAAAGTTGTTTAGTCATGTCATTGAGATGTCATATATGATGTTGGTCGGTGCCACATTATTGGACAATCCCAGATGCAACTTGAATATCCCTGCATAGAGACGATCTATTGCATAAATAATGTTTTTGGAGTGCTGAGATTATTCTTGATTTCTTGATTGGAGTGTGAGATTATTCTTTGATGTACAAAATTTATAAGTGTTTAGGAATTACTTTCAAATGGTACACATATAAAATATTCTACACAAAAAATTTAAAATATTAATGCATAACATATTTAGTTATTCAAATATGAACATTATAAATGAGAATTATTTTTGTTAACTATATGACTATATTGAATTCTATGTAGGTTTGGCCCAACCGGAGATCCAAGAGGTGCTGGAATTGGAACTCCGGAAGTCATAAAGCTTGTTTGGTCATGTCATCGAGAGGCCATATATGATGTTGGTCCGGTGCCACATTGTTGGATAATCCCAGATGCAACTTTAATATCCCATAGAGACGATTTACTTTATAAATAATGTTTTTGGAGTGTTGAGATTATTCTTGATTTCTTAATTGGAGTGTTGAGATTATTCTTTGATGTACAAAAATTTATAAGTGTTCAGGAATTACTTGGAAATAGTACACATATAAAAATATTCTACACAAAAAATTAAAATCATTGGTGGATAACATATTTAGTTATTCAAATTTGAACATTATGAATGAAAGTTATTTTTGTTAACTATATGATTATATTGAATTCTATGTACGTATTGCCCAGACGGATATCCAAGAGGTGCTGGAATTGGAACTCCAGAAGTTATAAAGCTCGTTTGGTCATGTCATCGGTCATATATGATGTTGGTTCGGTGCCACATTGTTCGTCAATCCCATATGCAACTTGAATATTCCATAGAGACGATCTATTGTATAAATATTTTTTGAGTGTTGAGATTATTCTTGATTGGAGGGTTAGATTATTTTTTTCTGTACAAAAATTTATGAGTTGAAATAGTACATATATAAAATATTCTACACAAAAGATTAAAATTGAGAGCACCTAGAAAGTCCAACATAGCAGTGTACATTAGATTCTCCAAAATGAAACATTTGTCCAAAATATAACTTGTTAGCGATAAAATGACGAGATATTGATTCTGCTAAAGACTTGACAGACCTCTTACATGGTTAAAGTGTATTTGGAAAAATTGCCAAATAGGTCGTCATTTTTCTTTTAGTTTTGTCCGATCCGTCATCTAATTTTTTGTACAATATAATTCTCTACATTTGCTAATTATTTCCAAATTCATCATTTTTTCACTACTTAAAATAGTTTAGCTGACATGACATTATTATTTAATTTCAGGTGCCATGTGGTACTTTTTAGGGAAAAATAATCGAACTCATTGTTCAACTCATCCGGGTCAACCCAACCCTAAAATGCAGGTCTACGGTTTGAAACCTGACACCCAATCATGCGTGCCAACGAATGTTCAAATTCAATGCAAATATCATTCCTTTAGCTTGTTTGCTGAGCTAATTGTAACTCAGCAATCTGTTTAGTGAGTGCTGCAAATTTTTCCTCATTCTTGTCTGTATGGATAACAAGACTCTTTCTTGTAGGTGATGGAGGGTCATCATCTTGGAGGCCTGCTCTGCTGGCTGTCATTGTGTCTATCGTTGACCAAGCTCTATCAAGTGGCATCTGGAGTAGTTGTTCCGCTCCAGTGGCATTGATCATCATCTGCCAAGTATGAGTGAGTCCTGTGAAAAAGATATTCAAAAGTCTTCTTTCTGACATACCATGTTGTGGACATCTTTTAAGCATATCAAAGAATCTGTCTCGAGCATCCTTCAGTGATTCTCCTTTTCTCATCTTAAAGCTAGAAATCTTATCTTCCCATTCATCAACTTTACTTTCTGGAAAGTTGTAACACCCCGGTTTTTGGTCACCCAGCTCGGGATGTCACCGCCACATCTCCCTAGTAAGACACGGTTTCTCCGAGCTTACTAAAGAGATGCAAGGCTAGGTATTGCAGTATTTAAAAACATTTAAATCATTCAAAATAGCCCATACAATATAATTCGAAAATAACAATAGCATAGCGCAGCGGAAATATTTGGTTTAGTACAGTATCGCAACGGAAAATATAAAAAGGGCCGACATGGCCAAAACACGGGTTAAACAGGCCCGTTCATAATATAGTCTAAGTACGAAATTTAAAAGCAAAATAAGTGTTTCCCAAAATCCCATGCATGAATCGTGCTCACACATGCTCATTCCACATATTTTGTAAGGAAAGGAATAAAAATGGTTTTGGTCAGCAAAATTGCTGAGTAAGTTAACACATGCATGATCGTAGGGTTTAAAAGCCATAAATTTAATAATTTAACAAAAGCATGATAATAACATAATATTTAATTTAATCTAATCAATTATCCAATAGCATAATTTATCTCAGGGCTCTATTTAATAACACATATCACATGGTTCAAGATAAAAGCCATAATTTAAATAAAGCATTTAAATAATTTAATTGGACAACAACATAATATAATCTAATTTAATTTAATTTAGAATCCCCATTACATCCCCGATTTGGTATTTCAAAGTTTCACGATACCATCGCGATGTCAACAAGTTTAGCCGGTAGCCCGGCGGCCGCAACCGTATCAGCCATACCCAGTACCACTCCGGAGCCTCGGGAAACCCATACAGATATTCACGAGAGTGTAGGCTCTATATTTCGCAGTTTAGGCAATCCATATCTCAAGTTTAGCGCGCGGGGTCACCATCGTCCATTAAGGCACGAAGTGAATCGTTAGGGGGCACCCTGCAGAGCACTCACCCCTAATTTTAATTTATCAAGTTTGTAAGGGGATTTAATTTTTAAAATCTGACTTCAATTGTATTTATTTAAAAATAAGATCTCAACTCGTTTCAACCCTAAAGGTTAATTCCATGTTTCAACAAGATTTCAAGATTTTGTTTCCGGTAAACCACAGTTTACTCCAAAATTCGTCAAAAATCAGATTTAATTCCAAAAATTCCAAAATTTCATATCTGACTCAGAACGTCAAGATCTACAACTTTCGTGTTTTAACTTTTTCAATCCGAGATACCTAAGTAGGTCAAAATCACCAATTTTCGCATAAGAACAATTCTGTCCGAATTTAATGTATCACAGTTTAAAGATTTCGAATTCTACCATAGCAATTCAACTCCAAATTTAATGAAATTTGACAGAGATCATCTCAAGACAATTATCTACGACTTTCATGTTCGGCCAAAGATCTAAAACAGCCTAGATCCTATGTCAAAAACGTGATCAAAATCATTCCTAAGTTCTGTCCAAGATTTCAAGATCTAGATTCAAACAGCTCAGTTTCGGTGGGTTTTCACATATCAAATCAACTCCAAAAATTCTCAAAACTTTACAGTAGCTAGATCTAGGTCTTAGGAACGTTTTTCGTGTTTTAAGTTTTTCCGTTTGAGTTCGTTTTAAGGTTCAGAAAAATTCATCAAATCTGTTGCGTCGGTAGAAGGTATAAATTGACAGATTTTCGATTTCTTGTTAATCTTTTAGTTTGAATGTTTTAATTCATCCCAAAACCATGTAAGAGTTAACTTACAGAGTTTATGAACGTCCGGGACCGTCTATTCGAAGGCGTGGCTTCCCGTCTACCGTTTCTCCTCTCCGTTCGTCGGGTTCTACGATCACGACTATGGAGATCTTAGAAAAATTCGTCCAACAGCGTTCGTCTTGGTTTCGTGCCTCCGACGACTCCGGATTTAGGGTTTCGAACGTATAGAAGGTTGTAGGGTTTTGTAAACTCGTTCGGGGCTCCCAAGGGCTTTATTTATAGATTTCCCAAGCCCTAGGGCGTCCAACATCTGACCTAAAGGTCTTGGGTCGAGAGATGTTCAACCGAAAGTCGAAAAATCCGCGTTCGGGCGAGAGATTCACGCAACGGGCGAATCTGTCGTGTGGCGCGGTCGTGGCGCGCTCTCCTTGTTTCACCGCGCGGCCACCGCGCGACACTCGCCTGGACTTCGGTCCGGGCGGGTCGTGCGATCCGTCGTGCTTTTCCGCATCTCTTTCGGGTTTCTATCCCTCTATGCTCCCGAATTCCGATTTCCGGGGTATATTCGGGTTTCTACTTTCTCTCTAAATTTATTCTCAGTCTAATTGGATGTTTTGGACTCGAATCCTCGAGTTCATTAGTGTCGGGTTTCGGTGTACAATTTATTTACCTTTAATAATTCTCTTTATTTAATTAAATTCCTTTAATTCCTTTTTAAGTTAAAATCTCATTTCTCATTTCCTTATCTTTATTTATTTATTTATTTGCTGGATTCATTTATTTATTGTATTTATTGTTTATTTATTTAATTATTGTTTTATTTTATGATGGAAAATTCACGGGTATTACAGTCTACCCTCCTTAAGAATCAACTTCGTCCTCGAAGTTGTGTTTCGGCTTTTCTCGTGCTAAGGTCTTGTGTTTGTTTTATTATGTTGTGACTGAACTTAGAATTAAAACTTCTAAGCTGCCTACGTACCCGGTAAAGGGATCAAGCCATAACGTAGTTCAACAATTTACAAAAGTGCACGAAAAATAGGTGATATGACATCCTCTCCCCCTTAAGATGGCAGTTATGTCCCCATAACTGTGTCGGTATCGGTTTGGAACAATGTCGGGTAGCGTTCTCTCATGTCGGATTCTACTTCCCAAGTTGCCATCTCACTTTCGTGGTTTGACCAAAGGACCTTGATCATTTTGACGGTTTTGTTCCTCGTTACTCGTTCCTTAGTATCGAGAATACGCACTGGGACTTCTTCGTAAGTCAAATCTTCATCGAGCTCAATTATCTCCGGTTGAAGTACATGTGTCGGGTCCGGCACATACTTCTTTAGTTGCGAGACATGGAAGACATTATGAACTCGATCTAAGTGTGGCGGTAAAGCCAATCGGTAGGCTAGAGTTCCGAATCGTTCTAGAATTTCGTAAGGCCCTATGTATCGAGGACTTAACTTCCCTCGTTTGCCAAAGCGCATCACCCCCTTCATGGGTGATATCTTTAGCATGACTCTATCTCCCACTTGAAATTCTAGGTCTCGTCGTCTCACGTCGGCATAACTCTTTTGACGGTCTTGTGCGGCTTTCATCTTCCCTTGAATCACTTTGATTTGTTGAGCCATGTCTTCGATAAGTTGTGGTCCCACTACCACGGACTTATCGTTTTCTTCCCAGCTCAATGGGCTTCGACACTTTCGTCCATACAACGCCTCGAAAGGTGCCATGCCGATGCTAGCATGGTAGCTATTATTATAGGAAAACTCAATCAAGGGTAAATGAGATTCCCAATTTCCTTTGAATTCCAACACACATGCTCTCAGCATGTCTTCTAGTGTTTGGATTGTCCTCTCGGTTTGTCCATCCGTCATCGGGTGGAATGCGGTGCTCATTTTTATTTGAGTACCGAGAGCTTTTTGTAACTCTGTCCAGAAATGAGAGACAAATCTACTGTCTCTATCGGAAATGATATCATGTGGTACTCCATGTCGTCGTACCACATTATCAATGTAGGCTCGGGCCAATTGGTCCATAGTCCACGTGTCTTTCATTGGGATAAATATGGCGGTCTTCGTTAGCCTATCCACAATCACCCAAATCTTGTTCATGCCTTTAGGTGATCGGGGTAATCCCGAGACAAAGTCCATGGAGATGCTATCCCACTTCCAACTTGGAATCTCTAGTGGTTGCATCAATCCTAAGGGTTTACGTCGCACTGCCTCAACCTTTTGGCAGGTGAGACATCTCGCCATGAAGTTCGCCACTTCCTTCTTCATTCCCGGCCACCAATAGATCTTCTTCAGATCTTTGTATAGCTTATCACCTCCGGGATGTACGGAATATGGCGTGTTGTGCCCTTCCTCCATCAACCTTAGTTTCAACTCGGCACATTTAAGGGGCACACACCATCTCCCTTTAAAACGGATGCTTCCATCCTCGTGGACAGCAAATCCTATTGCCTTTCCTTCGGCAATATACCCTTTTATCTTCTCGAGTTTCGGGTCGCCCGGTTGAGCGAGTCGAATCTCGTCCAATATTGGAGTTTCTACGATCATGGCATTGACCGTTTCTCTCACTGTGCCAGGATGCACAAGTTCTAACTCCAATCTTGCCAATTCTAAGTACAATGCCGGCGGAATTACCAACGAGTTTGTCATGTGTTGGGTTTTCCGACTTAGGGCATCGGCTACCAGATTCGCCTTCCCTTCGTGGTATGCTATCTCTAAATCGTAGTCTTTAATAAGTTCCAACCACCTTCGCTGTCTCAAATTCAACTCCTTCTGAGTGAATATATATTTCAAGCTCTTGTGGTCGGTGAACATTCGACACTTCCGCCCATAAAGATAATGTCTCCATATCTTTAGAGCGAAAACGACCGCTGCCAACTCCAGGTCGTGGGTCGGATAATTTTCCTCGTGAGGTTTTAGTTGGCGTGATGCATAGGCTACGACTCTCGAGTCTTGCATCAAGACACAACCTAAACCTTCCTTCGAAGCATCGCTATATACTTCGAAGTCGCCATTCTCTGATGGTAATGTTAATACGGGTGTGGTTGTGAGTCGTTTCTTCAGCTCTTGAAACGCAGTCTCACACGCTTCGGTCCACTCGTATTTTGCTCCTTTCTTTAGTAGCTGGGTCAAAGGACGTGCAATCCTTGAAATGTCCTTCACAAATCGTTTATAATACCCGGCTAGTCCAAGGAAACTCCTTATTTCCGTTGGACTCTTCGGAGTTGCCCACTCCGTCACGGCAGAAACTTTTGCCGGATCCACTGATACTCCATCAGCGGATACTATGTGTCCGAGGAATGCCACTTCTTTCAGCCAGAAGTCACATTTCGACAGCTTGCCGTATAGCTGATTTCTTCGCAAGATTTCTAACACTTGATGTAGGTGTTTTGCATGCTCTTCCTCGCTCTTTGAGTAGATCAGGATGTCGTCGATGAACACTACAACGCACTGATCTAACAATTCTCGGAACACGTTGTTCATGAGATTCATGAACATGGCCGGAGCATTTGTTAACCCGAAGGATAACACTGTGAACTCGTAATGGCCATATCGCGTTCGAAATGCCGTCTTCGGAATGTCCTTCTCGGCGATCCTCAATTGATGATACCAAGATCGCAAATCGATCTTCGAGAATACTGAAGCTCCCTTCAGTTGATCAAACAGATCCTCTATTCTCGGTAGGGGGTATTTATTCTTAATGGTCACTTGGTTTAGTCCTCGGTAATCTATGCAAAGACGTAGTCCTCCGTCTTTCTTCTTGACAAATAAAACCGGTGCTCCCCAAGGGGACGTACTCGGTCTTATGTAACCTTTTCCCAATAGTTCCTCGAGTTGTTCCTTTAACTCCTTCATTTCCAATGGTGCCATCCGGTACGGAGCTTTCGAGACAGGCTCTGTCCCCGGAATGAGATCTATAGTGAATTCAAGATCTCTCTCAGGTGGCATGCCCGGAACGTCTTCAGGGAATACGTCCGGGTATTCTCTTACCACTGGTATGCTATCAACCTTGTTTTCTTCCGCCTCAAGGTTGTGCACATAGCACGCATATAGTTCATACCATTTACGCATCAAGTTACTTAGTTTAAGTGCACTAACGATTTTGTTACTTTTCTTAGGGGGCTGAGAGTAAAAGATAACCCTCTTTCCCCTACTTGTTGACAAGGTGATCTTTTGCTTTTGGCATTCGATCACCGCTTTATACTGGGATAGTCAATCCATCCCCAGTATGATGTCAAAGTCTCTTAAGTTAAATTCTACTAAGTTCGCGAAGAATTCTACGTTCTTTATCACTATAGGAATTCCGTTAAATCGTTTAGAGCAAGACACTATTTCTCCAGAAGGCAATTGAATTCCTAAGCTAATTCTCTTGCACTTAGGTAGATCTAACTCAGGCACTATCCTTGATGCTATAATTGAGCAACTAGCTCCAGAATCGAATAGAATTCTAAGGGGCGTATTCAACACATAAAATGTACCTGCCATCACTTCTCCTTGCGCAGGCACGTCCGCTTGGTTTACCACATTGAGCCTTCCCACAGGGCGTCCTTGGTTGCCCTGCTGATTCGCGTTCTGCTGCTGGTTTTGCTGTTGGTTTTGATTCTGCGGGGGCGGAGGTCGTTGGTTCTGGTTCTTGTTTTGCGGTCTATTTTGAGGGGGTCTGTACCCTTGGTTGTTCCCGTTTCGCCCGTTTTGATTTTGAGGCTGTTCTTGCCCCGCGACCAAATCGTCCCTCTTCGTTATGTTCTCGAGCCTAGTTCGGCAATCCCGTCGAACGTGACCCATTCGACCGCATCGGTAACAGGCGCCTTGTTGCGGGCATCCCCTTGCCAGATGGGGTCGTCCACATCGCGGGCTAGGCGGTACCGGTTCTTCTTGGTTGAACCTCCTCCCAGTGTTGTTTTGTTGGGGCCTATTCGACCCTCTGCGCTGCTCGTTCCTTCCAGTGTTGTTCTCGTTTCTTGAGTCTCGGCTTCTCTTGTCTTGAGGACCCCTGCTGGACTCCCCACTCACCCTTCTTTTCAGCTGCTGCACGCGTGCTACCGCCACAGCGCGATCATATACGGCTTGCAAGTCGGGGTAGTGCACCCCCGCGATCACCTCGCGCACAGACAGGTTCAGTCCCATCTCGAACTTCTGTGCCTTTTCCGCGTCAGTAGGCACTAGCCTTGGTGCGAACCTCACCAGCTCCTTAAAGCGTGTGTAGTATTCTTGCACCGTTTGGCTTCCTTGCTTCAACGACAGGAATTCTTCGTACATGGCAGCTTTAGTACTCAAGGGATAGAATCGATCCCTGAGTAGTTCCATCATCTCCATCCACGAGTAGGGCTCGTCATCTTCAGTCAGTTTAGCTTGAGTGGCCTGCCACCAGTCGTCGGCTTCGCCTCCCAAGTAGTACGAAGTGACGTGCACTCTTTCTCCTTCCGAACATTTAACTGCTCCCAGCAGCTTGTCGAAGGTCCGGATCCATTCCTCTAGTTTAGCTGGATCCTCCTCACCAGCATAGTGGGGCGGCTGGTAAGGATTCACCATCGCCAGGTAGTTAGGGCGAGCTTGGGGCGGAGGTACCGCCGCAGCTTGACCCTGGTTGACTTGCGCGTTTCCGAGCGCAATCAACACTTCCTCTATCGTCCTAAGACGATCGCCCACATTGTTCGGTGCGGGGGCGTCCTGCGCACCTTGGGGCTGTTCCTCATCAGGTTGAATCGGTTCAGCGACGTTTGGTGGTGTTTCAGTAGGTGTTTCAGTGGTGGTTTGGGGAGCGGGTTGGGTTCTGCCTCTTCCTCTTCCTCTGGGTGCCATACTGGTACAAATGGGATAGATTAGGACCAGTGAATTTAGCATATAGTCTAAGCAATTTCTATAAATGTATATGTGTGTAGCAATTTAGCACGTGGTGCTTTGTTCGAATTAAGAAGCATACGACGCCTCGGGGGTTTTATTTTATTTAATTTTTTTTTTGTGCGGACAGATCTGTCCGAAAGTATTATTTTTTTTCCGATTTAAAAAAAATAAATCGGGCATTTTATTTCCTCAAAAGAAATTTTAGTACAAAAGTAGCGATATTTTCCTAGCAAAATAGTATCTAACAATAGAAGCTCTAGTGTCTCATGACGTCCTCCGGTGGGGTAGCAGGATCTTCCACCGGATCTTCCTCCTCCGAACTCGGCGGCATCAGCTCGTCAAAGATAGTGTTTAAGTCTTGCCCGTGGGCATCAATGTATTCCTTTAGTATTAAGTTTTGTGTAGTGAGGGTTTGGACTTGGCGCTCGAGTTGGTTTATGCGGTGATGATCCGCCTCTCTCAAGTTGCCCATGTGATGTAAATTGGCCTCCAATTGAGCCATACGGTACTTCATTTGCTCTAGGGTTTGGTGGGAATCGAGATGAACACTCATCATCCTGACCATCAACTGCATCATGTCTTGACTAGCCATCTAGCGCAAGCAAGAGATCTAAGTTAATATTCGCCAAGATTCTAGGTTCAATTCGCCAAGATTCTAGGTTCAATTCGCCAAGATTCTAGGTTCAATTCGCCAAGATTCTAGGTTCAATTCGCCAAGATTCTAAGTTCAAGTTTCCAAGATTCTAAGTTCAAGTTTCCAAGATTCTAAGTTCAAGTTTCGCCAAGATTCTAAGTTCATAACAGAGATGCAACATGCAAATGCAAATGATATTTCCCCCCCAATAATAATTTAATGCACCACATATATATATTTTTCCATGGGTTTTAAAATAAAAAATTTTCCATGGAAATAATACTTTAAAATTCAAAATAATAGTCAAAATGTTAATAATAGTTTAAAAATAATAATGGTTTAAAAATAATAGTTTAAAAATAATAGCCAGTCTCTGATACCAACTTGTAACACCCCGGTTTTTGGTCACCCAGGTCGGGATATCACCGCCACATCTCCCTAGTAAGACACGGTTTCTCCGAGCTTACTAAAGAGATGCAAGGCTAGGTATTGCAGTATTTAAAAACATTTAAATCATTCAAAATAGCCCATACAATATAATTCGAAAATAACAATAGCATAGCGCAGCGGAAATATTTGGTTTAGTACAGTATCGCAACGGAAAATATAAAAAGGGCCGACATGGCCAAAACACGGGTTAAACAGGCCCGTTCATAATATAGTCTAAGTACGAAATTTAAAAGCAAAATAAGTGTTTCCCAAAATCCCATGCATGAATCGTGCTCACACATGCTCATTCCACATATTCTGTAAGGAAAGGAATAAAAATGGTTTTGGTCAGCAAAATTGCTGAGTAAGTTAACACATGCATGATCGTAGGTTTAAAAGCCATAAATTTAATAATTTAACAAAAGCATGATAATAACATAATATTTAATTTAATCTAATCAATTATCCAATAGCATAATTTATCTCAGGGCTCTATTTAATAACACATATCACATGGTTCAAGATAAAAGCCATAATTTAAATAAAGCATTTAAATAATTTAATTGGACAACAACATAATTTAATCTAATTTAATTTAATTTAGAATCCCCATTACATCCCCGATTTGGTATTTCAAAGTTTCACGATACCATCGCGATGTCAACAAGTTTAGCCGGTAGCCCGGCGGCCGCAACCGTATCAGCCATACCCAGTACCACTCCGGAGCCTCGGGAAACCCATATGGATATTCACGAGAGTGTAGGCTCTATATTTCGCAGTTTAGGCAATCCATATCTCAAGTTTAGCGCGCGGGGTCACCATCGTCCATTAAGGCACGAAGTGAATCGTTAGGGGGCACCCTGCAGAGCACTCACCCCTAATTTTAATTTATCAAGTTTGTAAGGGGATTTAATTTTTAAAATCTGACTTCAATTGTATTTATTTAAAAATAAGATCTCAACTCGTTTCAACCCTAAAGGTTAATTCCATGTTTCAACAAGATTTCAAGATTTTGTTTCCGGTAAACCACAGTTTACTCCAAAATTCGTCAAAAATCAGATTTAATTCCAAAAATTCCAAAATTTCATATCTGATTCAGAAACGTCAAGATCTACAACTTTCGTGTTTTAACTTTTTCAATCCGAGATACCTAAGTAGGTCAAAATCACCAATTTTCGCATAAGAACAATTCTGTCCGAATTTAATGTATCACAGTTTAAAGATTTCGAATTCTACCATAGCAATTCAACTCCATATTTAATGAAATTTGACAGAGATCATCTCAAGACAATTATCTACGACTTTCATGTTCGGCCAAAGATCTAAAACAGCCTAGATCCTATGTCAAAAACGTGATCAAGATCATTCCTAAGTTCTGTCCAAGATTTCAAGATCTAGATTCAAACAGCTTGGTTTCGGTGGGTTTTCACATATCAAATCAACTCCAAAAATTCTCAAAAATTTACAGTAGCTAGATCTAAGTCTTAGGAACGTTTTTTGTGTTTTAAGTTTTTCCGTTTGAGTTCGTTTTAAGGTTTGGAAAAATTCATCAAATCTGTTGCGTCGGTAGAAGGTATAAATTGACAGATTTTCGATTTCTTGTTAATCTTTTAGTTTGAATGTTTTAATTCATCCCAAAACCATGTAAGAGTTAACTTACAGAGTTTATGAACGTCCGGGACCGTCTATTCGAAGGCGTGGCTTCCCGTCTACCGTTTCTCCTCTCCATTCGTCGGGTTCTACGATCACGACTATGGAGATCTTAGAAAAATTCGTCCAACAGCGTTCGTCTTGGTTTCGTGCCTCTGACGACTCCGGATTTAGGGTTTCGAACGTATAGAAGGTTGTAGGGTTTTGTAAACTCATTCGGGGCTCCCAAGGGCTTTATTTATAGATTTCCCAAGCCCTAGGGCGTCCAACATCTGACCTAAAGGTCTTGGGTCGAGAGATGTTCAACCGAAAGTCGAAAAATCCGCGTTCGGGCGAGAGATTCACGCAACGGGCGAATCTGTCGTGTGGCGCGGTCGTGGCGCGCTCTTCCTTGTTTCACCGCGTGACACTCGCCGGGACTTCGGTCCGGGCGGGTCGTGCGATCCGTCGTGCTTTTCCGCCTCTCTTTCGGGTTTCTATCCCTCGATGCTCCCGAATTCCGATTTCCGGGGTATATTCGGGTTTCTACTTTCTCTCTAAATTTATTCTCAGTCTAATTGGATATTTTGGACTCGAATCCTCGAGTTCATTAGTGTCGGGTTTCGGTGTACAATTTATTTACCTTTAATAATTCTTTTTATTTAATTAAATTCCTTTAATTCCTTTTTAAGTTAAAATCTCATTTCTCATTTCCTTATCTTTATTTATTTATTTATTTGCTGGATTCATTTATCTATTGTATTTATTGTTTATTTATTTAATTATTGTTTTATTTTATGATGGAAAATTCACGGGTATTACAAAAGTACTTGAGCAAGAAATTTTTAACTAGTTCTGGCCAAGTAGCCTTCTGTTGAGCATTCAATGAGTCATACCATTCCTTTGCAGACCCATCCAGTGAGAATGGAAACATTGCTAGTTGAATGCTTTCTCTTGAAGCTCTTCCCTTCTTTACTGTCTTACTCAGTTCAACAAACATTTTAAGATGCAAGTGTGGATCTTCAGCACTCAAACCATAAAATGCTCTGGAAGATGCCAAGTTTAATATACCAGGTGGTATATCAACCTCTTCATCCGTTCCAGCCAAGTACTGATCAACATTTGGTTGCCATGGTTGATACTGTTCTTCTTGAGGATTTGGAGCAGGATTAGCAAAGTTAGGCGGAAAGTAATGCTGATGAACAAATTGTGGTGCAGCAGCCCTCTGTGGTACTTGAAAATGTCCTCGAAGTCGTATGTTCTGCTGATTTTCTGGCTGTCCATTTGGTATGTTTCCGGGTCCGTCATTCTGTCCATTGTTAGCCATTCCAGTTATTGTTAAAAGATTCCCTTCTGCAAGATCTCTTTGTCTCCTTCTAGCGTTTGCTCTAATCAGCCTCGCTGTTCTTTAAGTTCACAATTAAAAGGAAGCAAAGGTTGCCTTGAAGATCGAGTTGTTCTTTCGCTCATAAACTGTTGAGATTTCTGTGGACAAAATGAAAGAATTAATGGATTTATTCACAACAATAAGAAGTAAATAATTAAAAATAAACCAAAGAGTATTTTTAGTTCTAAAATTCATTACGCTACACCCTCCCCGGCAACGGCGCCATGAAGCTTTTTGTCATAGACGACGAACTTGCTACATATCTCTCGACTATCTTTACACTACAAATCTCATAAGACTGTTCAAGAGTAATGCCTGGTTTGTGTACCGAAAGCGCACAGTATCAATCTTGCAGTATTTATTTCTAATTGTCGGGATCGTTCTCTGGAGAGTTACACGATAGAAGTGATCTGATAGAATTATTGGTTCTAGAACTTAGTACTACTCAGGTTTATGGATGGTGTAATGATGATATCTAATGAATAAATGCTGAATAGTAAGTGCATAAAACTGTAAAGGAATTAAGATAGCAGTATTAAAAAGTAACAATGAATGAAATGAATGTGTTTATGAATTCATGAGTTAAAAGGTAAAATGGACTAAGTGACAATCAATCAAAATAAGACTATGATTAAGTAATCATACTTCTGTGATTAGTAATAATGTGGAAACTCGTTGAGATAAGAAAAATCATTTATGCAAGTTAGTCAAATCTTCATGTCTTTGATCACTTTCCCAAGACAAGTACTGATGATCTAGTGTCATGACATTGTTAAGCACTGAAATCATGGGATACAATTACTAAGAAATGATCGGTCAGACCCATTTCTTGGCAAAAGCTTTTAGAATTATCACTTAATCTGTTTCTTTCGGATTCAGATTAAGCCATTGGCAACCCAAGGTCACATCTAAATCATCATGCATTCATCTGAACTTGAAGTTATCCTCTTCATTACTTTGAGATGAATTAAGCATCTCATGTCCCTATAATGGATGTCCTCTACAAGAAATGAAAAAGCAAATATTTAAATCTATCATCCAATGGTTACACAAGCCTTAGCTTCTCAGGGTAATTCCTCCAAGTATTTATAAGAAATAATAGTCCTGTAAGTATATCAAGATGAAATTGCTAATCAAAATCCTTGACTTATCTGGACTACTCAGATTCATACAGATGTATTAGCATAGGCATTCTCTGTAAATAATTCTAAATACCCATGACTTAACTCAGGATTAATGAAGTTTAGTAAGTTGCTTAGCCTCCTACTCATAGCATATGATTAGATCATCATAAAGCTATGAACCCTGGAAGCTAACTCTCCAAATTCTCATTAATTTCTAAGACAAAAGATGGCGTTTGAAACATCTTTCCCTTTTAAATGACAGGTACTAAATGTCCAACTTAAGAACAAGTTTGTTCTCAATCACCCTGAGTAGAAGATGTTCTGAGAAAACTTATATCATCTTCTCCCTCAATGTGTCAGTGAAAGTAATTTTATGGATTTCATGTATGAAATGTAAATTTGCATTAAGAAGTAGAAGTACTTTACATAGTCTGGGAAATATCCCAAAATATCCTAGATATAAGTAGTATTATATGTATAAAGAAACGATGAGGGTTCTGAATCCTCTTAATCAAAATGATAGAGTGCTCCAAAAATATAGAATAGGAGCTAGACAGAATTAGGATATTACTTCCTATGAAATAGATTTGAGAAATAATCCTGCAAAATAAATGTCCAAGATAGCTCGCAAAAACTATTTTGGGTTTCAAACTATGTACATTCCAATTTTCCGCGCGCTATATCTGTACAGCGTGGAGGGAGCTATTGTTCAAAGAATGTTCCTCATATTTAATTTATACAAAGAACTGAATCCCTCGCAGTATAATCTGAAAGAATGCAGCGAGATTATTCAACTCCTATTTATAGAATATGGGTTATATACCTATAAGAAATGAGTATTTTATATCCCAAAAAATGGGAACCAATTCTGACGCTATTTCAAGATAATTCTCTCGCTTTGTCAAAATGACATTGCGAGAGAATTGAAATAATCTTCTTTAGGAATAAAGTTGTTTCGATAATTCCTCGCGTCATCTTTTAGGACTAAAGCGAGGTTTAATCCTTATATAAAGGAAAATGTCAAATCCTGAGATTAATCATAACTCCTCCCCGCAACATTCATTCAGAAGGCTGTGAAGACGGAACCTGATACTGATACCTCCAGTTTTGAGAATTTAGAGTTGTTTAGTTCTTAAAGATTATCATGCGATGGTTAACATTGCATGGGTCTTTAAGAACTTCAATTAATTCTGAACACTAGTCTTTGCAGATTGCTTAAAGAATTAAAATCAAAGTTTACTACCAATAGAATATCAAACGAATCAATAGTACTGTCAGTTTCATACCTAACTCGGTAACAATACTCAAACTCTCTGAATAATTATGCCGATCAGATTATAAATTGGGAAAATATATCACTAGCATGAATCTGAAAGTTGGACTATTAAATTTATGCAGATTTCAAGGAGCGAATATTGCGTTCGAGGTTTATACTTCTCTAAAACAGAATTGAAGAACATTGAGTTTTGTTGTAACCTTCCGAAATTGCAACCAAAAAGATAAAAACACAAGATTTAACATCTGATCCTCTATCATATATCATGAGTAACAAAGAAATTAAAAACGAATACACCTGGAAATCTGATTGAAATCAGAATAATGTGAATTCGAACGAAGAAGTCGGAAACTAGATGGCGATCGTCATAATGGATGAACAAAAGCATTCCGATGGCAAATCCTTCTTCCAGAGTACTCTCAAAACTAATCTACTAACATAATTCGAAGAAATCTACTGCGAAATCAAATTACAAATCTGAAGAACATGAATTAAATTGCAGAAAAGTAAACCCTAGCTAACCTACCTACTGAATTCTAAAATGAACAGGAGAGTAAAAACGAGCTATTCTCTTCAGTCTCCAGTTGTTTGAGCTGATCTCCCAAGGGTCTTATTTATAGATGGGCGTTGTAACTGCTTTCCGCCTTGGAAAATAACCGCTCGCGTCAGAATAGCTCTCATCTCGCCTTGTCCCAGTTCCTTCAAAGCGAGAGTCGAAATGAAATTATCTTTCTTATCAGGGCGAGACTTCACAATCTTCTTCAAACAAACTTCTTCTCACCATGACTCTTACAGCTTCTTAACTCGTACAAACTTTCTTCTCACGCAATATCAAGTGATCATCGCGTAGACTTCAGCTTCTGAACATTTTTCCTCAGATCTTTTCTGATTTCATCTTTAAGTCCTCGCATCATTTCTTCTCTTTCCTCGCTACGTTTATTTCCATCTCTCGCAGCCTTTCAACTTAACTTTCCTGCTGAATGACAAAGCGAGAGTCAGATCAGATAAAAACATAGCGTGCGAGACTTATAATAAAATCTTAGAATTTCACGCCATTTTTATGTAATTTCCAATTCTTCACATTCTTGGTTTTTCCACAATCTTTTTATATCTTCTATGATTATTCATTGAAAACTTATGAAACTATGAACAAAAGATCATCATTAAGACACTAAATTGGACGCAACTGACAGTTATGAATGACTGTCATCACCTAGCAGGACATGGCTTCTCCGAACTTGCTAAAGAGATGCAAGGCTAGGTATTGCAGGATTTAAAATATTTAAAAATAGCCCATGTAATATAATTCAAAAGTATGATCATCATAGTTGTAGCATAAAATAATACTTAAATATATGTATTGCAGCAGGAATTTAAATTGGGCCAACATGGCCAAAATACGGGTTAAACAGGCTCGTTCATGCAATTCATAACTAGTAACAGAATTTAAAAATAATGTTTTTCCCATCTCCCCATGCATGCTATGCTCATGCATAATTGTCATACTCTGAAAGAAAAGAGAAATAATGGTTTGGTCAGCAAAAACGCGCTGAGTAAGTTAATACATAGCATATGATAAAGGGGTTTCAAAGCCATTAATTTATTAAATAAAAACATGCTAGTATGCAATATACAATTTAATTTCTTTAACTACTAATCAATTAAAGTTGCATAATTTAAAACATGGATTCTCACGTAATCATCATAAGCAAATTACATGGTGAATTTTAATACAAGACATAATTTAAAAGTATAATTAAAATAAAAAGAAATAAATTTATAGTCTTTTAATTATCCCCAATACTCCAGGATTAGGTATTTAAAGTATTTCTCGATTGCATCGCAATCTCTACAGTATTTCAAGTAACCGTTGGCCTCAGCCAAATACGCCATACCCAGTACCACTCTGGAGCCTCGGGAAACCGATACGGATACTCCCGAGAGGGTAGGCCCTATATATCTCGCAGTTTGGCCATAATTTCTCATATTTGACACCATCGTCCATTCAGGCACGACGCAGTTAGGAGGGCACCCTGCAGAGCACTCACCCCCTAATTTGTTTTTAATCAAGTCGCAAGGGAATTTTTCAAAAATGTTTCTTTAATTAATTTCAAAACGGTTTCATTTGCTTGTTTAGAAAAAGGAAGTTTCACAATGTCTTAATTTTTCAAAATATGTCTCCCACGTGTCACCGTTCGCGCCATTTCCATTTAAAAATTCGTTTCAAGGCCAAAAATTCTGAAATTTGGACAGTATTTCGACAACACAGAGCCGAACAAGTTTTGTGTTTTGAGTTTTTCGATCCGGATTAAGGAAACTAGTCAAAAGTATGAATTATTACAGAAACAACATGTTGCCGAATTCAGAACGTAACCGTTTTCAAAGATCCAATTTTTAACATATCGAATGAACTCCAAATTTAACGAAACGTTACAGGATGATTCATAACTCATAGATCTACAAGTTTCATGTTCAACTAAAGTCCTAATTCGGCCTAGATCTAGTGTGAAAATCATCAACAACTTCGAATTATGAATCTGTCACCATTTCAAGATTTGATTTTTAGGCAGGTTCGTTCGAGTCAGTTTTTGGGTATCAAATCTTAACGAAAAATTCTGAAATTTTTACATGGTATAGATCAGGATCTTAGGAACACTTTTTATGTTTTGAGTTTTTCCATTTGAGTATTTTAAATGGTTCGAAAAATTTGTGCAAAGATGCTCCGCTGGTGTAGACAGATTTTTAATTATGGTTTTTATTAGATCTATGTGTTCGGTTGATTTTAGACACCCAAAACCACACGTAAGCATTAACCTACTTGATTTGGTTTTCCGGCTCGTCAAATTCGTAGTCTTGGCTTCCACGTCCTCCGTTCGTCTCCCGAGATCCTTCGTTCTCCTTCTACGCGTCTGGATCGGGATTTTAGAAGAGAAACATAGTGAGTTAGATTTGGATACGAGTTTCGAATGGAAAAAGATGGAGAAAATCTTACCCCACTGTATACCTACGCCCGGGGATCTCTAGATTCGTCCAATGCTTCTTCTCCCGCTGTCTTCTTGCCTCCGACGACTTGGGAACTAGAGTTTTTCGGTGAGTGAGTTGTATGGAAAATTCGAAAGTGTTCAAAAGGGGTCTACGGGCTGAAAACGGGGTTATAGACTCAAAAGCCCTAGGGTTCAGCCATGGTCAGTCACAAGGAGTCTTGGGCCGAAAGGTAAGTAACCACGTTGAAAAATCCAAAATCGGGCGAGTGAATCTCGCATAGGGCGTTGCTGCCCGCTGGTGCGCCCGTGGCGCGCGGAATAGCTCGCCCCGCGCGGCCTTGGCCTAGACTTCGGTCCGGGCCGGGTCGTGCGATCCGTCGGGCATTTTCTCTTTTGTTTCGGACTTCTATCCTTCTATGTTCTTGTGCTCCGATTTTCGGGATATTCTTGGGCTCCAATCTCGTATCTTAATTTTAGTTGGATCTCAATTAAATTTTGGGTTCGATTTATCGAGTCCATTCGTACTGGGTTCCCGTGTAACAATCTATTTAATTAAATTGTCTTCGACTTCACGGGCTCTTGGACTTTAATTCTTGCCTGAATTAACTTTTATTTCTCACTTCTTCTTTTAATTATTTATTTATTTATTTATTTTATGTTACGAAATTCTCGGGTATCACAGTCTACCCTCATTAAGAATCAACTTCGTCGTTGAAGTTGCGTTTCGGCTTTTCTCGTGCTAAGAGCTAGGTCTGTTCGTTTATTTTATTATTTTGCAACTGAACTTAGAATAACAATTTCTAAGTTGCTTACGTACCCTTTGAAGAGATCGAGCCATTACATAGTTCAAAACAATTTGAATTTGTTTGTATTTCGGACCAAATTACACGGTGTGACATCCTCTGCCCCTTAAGCTTACAGTTATGTCCCCATAACTGTGGTGGTGTCCGTTTGGAATAGGGTTGGGTATCATTCCTTCATGTCTGTTTCCATTCCCATGTTGCTGTTTCACTCTCGTAGTTCGACCAAAGAACCTTGACCATCCTCACGGTCTTATTTCTCGTTATTCTTTCCTTAACATCGAGAATTCGCACTGGAACTTCCTCATAAGTCAAATCATCTTCGAGGTCAACCGCTTCTGGCTGAAGTGCATGTGTCGTGTCCGGCACATATTTCTTTAGTTGTGAGACATGAAATACATTATGAACTCGAGCCAATTACGGCGTAAAGCCAGTCGGTAGGCTAGATTTCCGACTCGTTCTAGAATTTCATAAGGTCTTATGTATCGAGGACTTAACTTCCCTCGTTTGCCAAAGCGCATCACCCCCTTCATAGGTGATATCTTTAGCATGACCCTATCTCCCACTTGAAACGCTATGTCTTGTCGTCTCATATCAGCATAGCCCTTTTGACGGTCTTGAGCGGCTTTCATTTTTCCTTGGATCACTTTTATCTGGTGGGCCATATCTTCGACAAGTTGTGGTCCCACTACCACAGCTTTATCTCTTTCTTCCCAACTCAGCGGGCTTCGGCACCTTCGTCCATACAATGCTTCGAACGGTGTCATGTCAATGCTAGCATGGTAGCTATTGTTATAGGAAAACTCAGTTAAGGGTAAATGAGTTCCCAACTTCCCTTGAACTCCAATACACATGCCCTCAGCATGTCTTCCAGGGTTTGGATCGTTCTCTCGGTTTGTCCATCCGTCATCGGGTGGAATGCAGTGCTCATTTTGATTTGAGTACCAAGAGCTTTTTGTAACTCCGTCCAAAAGTGAGAGACAAATCTACTATCTCTGTCTGGAATGATGTCATGTGGTACTCCGTGTCGTCGTACCACATTGTCAATGTAAGCTCGGGCCAATTGGTCCATAGTCCAAGTGTCCTTCATCGGGATAAATATGGCTGCCTTTGTCAGCCTATTCACTATCACCCAAATCTTATTCATCCCTTTTGGTGAACGCGGTAATCCCGAGACAAAGTCCATCGAGATGCTATCCCACTTCCAACTTGGAATCTCCCGTGGTTGCATTAATCATAAGGGTTTATGTCGCACTGCTTTAACCCTTTGGCAGGTGAGGCATTTCGCCACAAAGCCTGCCACTTCCTTCTTCATCCCTGGCCACCAATAGATCTTTTTCAGATCCTTATAAAGTTTGTCACCTCCGGGGTGTACTGAATATGGTGTGTTGTGCCCTTCATCCATCAATCTTTGCTTCAGCTCGACACACTTCTGAGGCACGCACCATCTCTATTTGAAGCGAAAGCTTCCATCCTCGTGGATAGCAAATCCTATTGTCTTGCCCTAGGCCATAAATTTCTTTACCCTCTCCAGTTTTGTGTCGCCCGGTTGAGCGAGTCTGATCTCGTCTAATATTGGAGTCTCTACAATCATCGCGTTGATCATTTCGCTCACTGTGCCAGGGAGCACAAGTTCCACATCCAATCTTGCCAAATCCATGTACAATGCCGGCGGAATTACGAACGAGTTTGTCACGTGTTGGGTCTTCCGACTTAAGGCATCGGCTACCACATTCGCCTTCCCTTCATGGTTAGAATATCTCCAAATCGTAATCCTTGATAAGCTCCAATCACCTTCGCTGTCTCAAGTTCAACTCCTTCTGCGTGAATATATATTTCAGGCTCTTGTGATCGGTGAACATTCGACACTTCCGCCTGTAAAGATAATGTCTCCATATCTTCAGAGCGAAAATGACAGCTGCCAACTCCGAGTTGTGTGTCGGGTAGTTCTCCTCGTGAGATTTTAGTTGGCGTGATGCGTATGCAATGACCTTCGAGTCCTGCATCAGCATGCATCCTAGTCCTTCTTTCGAAGCATCACTGTAAACTTCGAAGTCACCATTCTCTGATGGTAATGTCAATACGGGTGTAGTCATGAGTCGTTTCTTCAGCTCTTGAAACGCAGTCTCACACGCATCGGTCCACTCGTATTTTGCTCCTTTCTTCAGTAGCTGGGTTAAAGGACGTGCGATTTTTGAAAAGTCCTTCACAAACCGCCTATAATACCCAGCCAGTCTGAGGAAACTCCTTATTTCTGTGGGACCCATCAGTACTGCCCACTCTGTCACGGCAGAAACTTTCGCCGGGTCCATTGAAACTCCATCAGCGGATACTATGTGTCCAAGACACGCTACTTCCTTCAACCAAAAATCACATTTGGACAACTTGCCGTAGTTGATTCCTTCGCAAGATTCCTAACACTTGATGCAAATGTTGGGCATGCTCTTCCTCGCTCTTCGAATAGATCAGGATGTCGTCGATGAACACCACCACACACGGATCTAATAACTCCCGAAACACATTGTTCATGAGATTCATGAACATTGCTGGAGCATTTGTTTACCCGAATGATAACACTGTGAACTCATAGTGGCCATATCGAGTTCGAAACGCCGTCTTCGAAATGTCTTTCTCGGCGATCCTCAATTGGTGATAACCAGATCGCAAGTCGATCTTCGAGAACACCGAAGCTCCCTTCAATTGATCGAATAGATCCTCGATCCTCGGCAGGGGATACTTATTCTTGATGGTCACTTGATTTAATCCCCGATAATCTATACCAAGACGTAATCCTCCGGCCTTCTTCTTGACGAATAAAACCGGTGCTCCCCACGGAGAAGTACTCGGTCTTATGTATCCTTTTCCCAGCAGTTCCTCGAGTTGGTCCTTTAACTCTTTCATCTCCAACTGTGCCATCCGGTACGGAGCTTTTGAAACGGGCTCAGTTCCTGGAATGAGATCTATGGTGAATTCGAGATCTCGCTTAGGTGGCATGACCAGAACTTCTTCGGGAAACACGTCCGGGTACTCTTACCACTGGAATGTTGTCAACCTTGTTCTCTTCCGCCTTAAGATTGTAAACATAGCACGCATACAATTCATACCCCTTACGCATCAAGTTACACAGTTTGAGGGCACTAACAATTTTGTTGCTCCTCTTAGGGGGTTGAGAGTAAAAGATAACTCTCCTTCCCTTACTTTTTGACAGGGTGATCTTTTGCTTCTGACATTCGATCACCGCTTTATACTGGGACAACCAATCCATCCCTAGTATAATGTCAAAGTCCCTTAAGTTAAATTCTACTAAGTTTGCGAAGAATTCTACGTTCTTGATCACTATAGGAATTCCTTTATAACGTTTAGAGCAAGCTACTACTTCTCCTGAAGGCAGTTGAATTCCTAAGCTAATTATCTCGCACTTAGGCAGATCTAACTCAGGCACTACTCTTGATGCTATGATCGAGCAACTAGCTCCAGAATCAAATAAAACTTTAAGGGGTGTATTTAAGACGTGAAATGTACCTGCCATCACTTCTCCCTGTGCAGGCACGTCTGCTTGATTGATTACATTGAGTCTCCCCATAGGGCGTCCTTGATTGCCCTGCTGATTTAGATTCGGCTGTTGATTTTGCTGCTGATTCTGATTCTGAGGTTGTGGAGGGCGCTGGTTCTGGTTAGCATGATTCTGAGGGGGTCTGTACCCCTGATTGTTGCCGTTGCATCCATTTTGGTTTTAAGGCTGCACCGGCCTCGTAACCAAGTCCTCTATCTTTGTAATGTTATCAATCATAGTTCAGCATTCCCGACTCTGGTGGCCCATCCGGCCACATCGGAAGCAAGCACCCTGCTGAGGGCATCCCCTCGCTAGATGAGGTCTGCCACACCTTGGGCACGGTGGCACCGGACCTCCCTGGTTAAACCTTCTCCCATTGTTCATTTGTTGTGGCCTATTCTGCGCCCCCCCCCCCCCCCCCCGATACTCATTCCTTCCAGTATTGTTCTCATTTCTTGCGTCCCTATTTCTTTTATCTTGGGGGCCCCGACTGGACTCCCCACTCACCCTCCTTTCCAATTGTTGTACTCGTGCTACTGCCACAACACGATCGTACACAGCCTGCAAGTCGGGGTAGTGTACCCCTGTGATCACCTCACGTATTGCCAGATTCAAACCCATCTCGAACTTTTGGGCTTTTTCCACATCTGTAGGTACCAATCTTGGCGCGAACCTTACCAACTCCTTGAACTGAGTGTAATACTCCTGCACTGTCTGCCCGCCTTGTTTCAGTGACAGAAACTCCTCGTACATTGCCGCCTTTGTACTCAGGGGGTAGAATCGGTCCCTGAGCAATTCCATCATCTCTGCCCACAAATAGGGCTCCTCCTCTTCTGTCAGCTTTCCCTGGGTGGCTTGCCACCAATCGTCTGCTTCGCCTCCCAAGTAATATGAGGCGACGTGCACCTTTTCCCCTTCCGGGCACTTGACCGCGCTTAACAACTTGTCAAAGGTCCTAATCCACTCCTCTAATTTCGCAGGATCCTCCTCACCAGCGTAGTGGGGTGGCTGGTGTAGGGTGGGTTTCTCGGTCTGCCCCTTGGTGCCATTCTGTTACAAACGAGTATGGATTAGGCTACAAGAATTTGATAGATCGTTTAGACAGGTAGTTATGAGCTCGTATAAGTGTTTGGAGCGTTTGATGTACATATGGCGCTCGATCAAGATTCAAACGCACCGCAATTTTTTTCAGGGTTCAGGGTTTAGGGTTCAGGGTTTAGGTTTTAGGTTTCAGGGTTTTAGGGTTTAGGGTTTCGATTCGATTTTTTTAAAATAAATAAATAAATAAAACTTGTATTTTATTTCTTTGCAGAAATTTTTAGTACAAGTGATAGGATATACAAGATAGTATTTACTAAAAATAGAATTCCTAGCGCATCTAAGTTCCTTCCGGCAGGGTAGCAGGGTCCTCAACCGGTCTTCCTCCACTGGGCTCAGCGGCAGTAGGGAGTCAAGAAGGTGGACCAAGTCCATCCCTTGGGCATCGACCTTCACCTTCAAATCTTGATTTTGCGCAGTGAGGGTTTGTACTTGATGTTCTAGATAGTTCATGTGATGGTGGTCTGCTTCCCTTAAACCTCCCATATGGTGCAGATTTGCCTCCAATTGAGCTACACGGTGTTTTAGTTGTTGTATACTTTATTGGGAATCAAGATAAGCATTCATCATTTTGACCATTAGGTTCATCATGTCTTGGTTAGCCATCTAGTGCAAGCAAGAAACTAGGTTAGAACATGTCAAGCTTCTAAGTTATCTAGGTATAGAGAATGCGCATGTGCAAATGATGATTCCCCCGAAAAAAATGATTTATGCACTGGGTTTATATACATTTCCCATGGGCTTTTAAAAATAAAAATTTGGACCCATGGACAGCTAAAAATAATGATGTTGTTTGGGCCTCTATATCGGGCCAAAAGTAAATAAACTTGGGGCTTTATTTAAAATATAAGTATTGGGCCTAAAAATAATAAATGGGGTTAGAAATATTTTTGGGCTAAGACAAATTTGGGCTCTCATTTGAAAAAAAAAAATGGGATTGGGCTTTAAAAATAATTGGGTTCAAAATAGTTTGGCTCCAATTTAAAAATAGTGTTTGGGCTAATACTAATTTGGGCTAAAGAATTTAAAATAATTTGGACCATAATACATTTAAACTAGTAAGTAAAAATAATAATAGTAACAATAATAGTTTAAAATAATAATGGTTTAAAAATAATAATAATGGTTTTAAAATAATAGTTTGAAAATAATTTGGGCTCTGATACCAACTAGTAACACCCCGGTTTTGATAACTCAGGTCGGGATATCACCGCCACACCTTCCTAGTAAGACACGGCTTCTCCGAGCTTGCTAAAGAGATGCAAGGCTAGGTATTGCAGGATTTAAAATATTTAAAACATTTAAAAACAACCCATATAATATAATTCGAAAGTATTATCATCATAGTTGCAGCGGAAAATAATACTTAAATATATGTATTGCAGCGGGAATTTAAATTGGGCCAACATGGCCAAAACACGTGTTAACCAAGCCCGTTCATGCAATTCATTACTAGTAACAGAATTTCAAAATAATGTTTTTCCCATCTCCCCATGCATTTTATGCTTATGCATAATTGTCTTACTCTGAAAGAAAAGAGAAATTATGATTTGGTCAGCAAAAACGCGCTGAGTAAGTTAATACATAGCATATGATAAGGGGGTTTCAAAGCTATTAATTTATTAAATAAAAACATGCTAGTAGGCAATATACAATTTAATTTCTTTAACTACTAATCAATTAAAGTTGCATAATTTAAAACATGGATTCTCACATGATCATCATAAGCAAATTACATGGTGAATTTTAATACAAGACATAATTTAAAAGCATAATTTAGATAAAAAGAAATAAATTTATAGTCTTTTAATTATCCTCAATACTCCAGGATTAGGTATTTCAAGTATTTCTCGATTGCATCGCAATCTCGACAGTATTTCAAGTAACCGTTGGCCTCAGCCAAATACCCATACCCAGTACCACTCCGGAGCCTCGGGAAATCCATACGGATACTCCCAAGAGGGTAGGCCCTATATATCTCGTAGTTTGGCCATAATTTCTCATATTTGACACCATCGTCCATTCAGGCACGACGCAGTTAGGAGCGCACCCTGCAGAGCACTCACCCCCTAATTTATTTTTAATCAAGTCGCAAGGAGATTTTTCAAAACGTTTCTTTAATTAATTTCAAAAGGGTTTCATTTGCTTGTTTAGAAAAAGGAAGTTTCACAATGTCTTAATTTTTCAAAATATGTCTCCCACGTGTTGCTGTTCGCGCCATTTCCATTTAAAAATTCGTTTCAAGGCCAAAAATTCTGAAATTTGGACAGTAGCTCGACAATACAGTGCCGAACATGTTTTGTGTTTTGAGTTTTTCGATCCGGGTTAAGGAAACAAGTCAAAAGTATGAATTATTACAGAAACAACATGCTGCCGAATTCAGAACGTAACAGTTTTCAAAGATCCAATTTTTAACATATCGAATGAACTCCAAATTTAACGAAATTTTATAAAATGATTCATAACTCACAGATCTACAAGTTTCATGTTCAACTCAAGTCCTAATTCGGCCTAGATCTAGTATCAAAATCATCAACAAATTCGAATTATGAATCTATCACCATTTCAAGATTTGATTTTTAGGCAGGTTTGTTCGAGTCAGTTTTCGAGTATCAAATCATAACCAAAAATTCTGAAATTTTTACACTGTATAGAGCAGGGTCTTAGGAACACTTTTTATGTTTTGGGTTTTTCTGTTTGAGCATTTTAAATGGTTCGAAAAATTCATGCAAAGATGCTGCACCGGTGTAGACAGATTTTTAATTAGGGTTTTTATTAGATCTATGTGTTTGGCTGATTTTAGACACCCAAAACCACACGTAAGCATTAACTTACTTGATTTGGTTTTCCTGCTCGTCGAATTCATAGTCGTGGCTTCCACGTCCTATGTTCGTCTCCCGAGATCCTTCGATCTCCTTCTACGCGTCCGGATAGGGGTTTTAGAAGAGAAGCGTAGTGAGTTAGATTTGGATCCGAGTTTCGAATGGAAAAAGATGGATAAAATCGTACCCCACTGTATACCTACGCTCGGGGATCTCTGGATTCGTCCAATGCTTCTTCTCCCGCTGTCTTCTTGCCTCCGACGACTTGGGAACTAGGGTTTTTCGGTGTGTGAGCTGTATGGAAAATTCGAAAGTGTTCAAAAGGGGTCTACGGGCTGAAAATGGGGTTATTTATAGACTCAAAAGCCCTAGGGGTTCGGCCATGGTCAGTCACAAGGAGTCTTGGGCTGAAAGGTAAGCAACCGACGTCGAAAAATCCGAAATCGGGCGAGTGAATCTCGCATGGGGCATTGCTGCCCGCTGGCGTGCCCGTGGCGCGCGGAATGGCTCGCCCTGTGCAGCGACCGCGCGGCCTTGGCCTGGACTTCGGTCCGGGCCGGGTCGTGCGATCCGTCTGGCCTTTTCTCCTCTTTTTCGGACTTCTATCATTCTATGTCCTTGGGCTCCGATTTCCGGGCTATTCTTGGGCTCCAATCTCGTATCTTAATTTTAGTTGGATCTCAATTAAATTTTGGGTTCGATTTATCGAGTCCATTTGTACTGGGTTCCCGTGTAACAATCTATTTAATTAAATTGTCTTCGACTTTACGGGTTCTTGGACTTTAATTCCTTCTTGAATTAAATTTCATTTTTCTTCTTTTAATTAATTATTATTATTTATTGTATTTATTTAATTATTTATTTTATGTTGCAAAATTCTCGGTTATTACAGAAGCCTCATCGAAATTACTGGGTTCACGGTGAAGGGGCATCGTCGTATTCAGCGGCCATTGTCTCCATAAAGGAGTGGGTATACCAGCACCTAGAATCCTACAAGAAACCATTCCCACCATTGTCATAAAACACCGAACTATTCTTACAACCATTAGAACTCAAATCTTTAAATTACAAAACACAATAACAATAAGAATCTTATCTCCCCCAAATCTGTAAATGCATCAACAAAAATCAAAGACAAGATCAGCAAGCAAGAAGCAATAAATTAAAAGAATGCCAAATCAAAGAGGGAATGCCAAATCCCCAAACCACAAAAGCATATACGACAACATTCCAAATGACTATAACATAAAAAGGCAACAAACACAAATCACTTCAATAATAATAAACAACAAGAGATTAAATTTCATAAAGCAAAACAAAACATAACAAAAGAAAATGGAAGTCGGTGTTCCAATTGAAGGGCTTTCTTTGGCATGCGAATTGGAGGGCTTTCAGAATGGCGACGTGCAAAATGGAGGTCTGGGTGTAAGTGTCATGCGAATTGGAGGTCTGTGGAGTCGGGTTGGAGTCTGGGGTGGGAATGGGATCGGGAACGAGGCGTGATTTCGTGTCAGGTTTACCCTAGACCCATATATTAGATTTTAGTGTTGGGTCAGACCTGGATGAGTGGAGATTGAGCACTAAAAAGTGTCTCATCTCATGGCACCAGAAATTGATTAACAATGTCATGTCAGCTAATTTATTTCGATTAGTAAAGAAAAATAAATTTGGAAATAACTTAGCAGAAGATAAATTGAGCTAAAAATTAGTGCATGATGAATTTAGTTCTGGATGTTTGGGAGTTAACAAATCTGTTAACAGATAACGGATTCGGAGAGAGAAATTCTCACAAACATTCAAACAATTCTTTAAATAAGAAGTAAAAATAAAGTGCTAATAGCAAAAACAATAAAATAGAATGCAAAATATAAATTTGAGTAAAATATATTGTCCATTTGTCTCAAAATAAGTTCACTTTATACACCAAAATGCATTTGTTTAATGGAGTATTTAATATTTTAAAATATGTATAAATAACAAAAACTATATCAAATACAATATGTATTAGTATAAAACTATGAGATTAGACAAATATAATCAAATTCAATTAATTATGTTTTTATTATGTAACTATTACTATTTATAATATTAAATGTTACTTGGCAATATAAACAATGGTGCATGTCCCTAATTGAGGAAATGAATTACAAGTGTGATACACTTGTCTTTGTACTAGCAATTAATTAGTGACTAAGCACTTGTAACCATGCTTATAAATATGACTTGGTTAATGAATAAAAAAGGATGATTTTCCCCACTTCATACGTCCATCTCTTCACACACCATTCACTGCATTATTACATTTATTCTATATATTTACTCTGCACATTTATACATATATCTGAATACACATATTGTAAAATATAAATACAATCCAATTAAGCTAATAGGCTAATATTTCACAATACGTTATTAGCACGAGTAGCTCTGTTGAAGTGCTGTTGGAGGATGAATCTATTAAAATTATCGGAGGTATATTTATCAATTGATTAAGTGGTATAGAAAGGCTATCATGCCTATATATTGAAAAGACTATTGAAAATCCACTAAAATGTGGAAAATTTACGGACACCTGAATATGATCATATTGTCATTTCTTTTCACTAGACAACGCAATGAAGTATTGTTGAAAATTATGAATTCGGGCCCAAAGGTGATTGCCATTCCATGAAGAGAATGTGGATAATGTATGTAAAAATCCAGGGCATGATTAACACTATGCCAAAAGGCAAAATATTATTAAAATTGTGATCGAGAAATTGAACCGGGTTGAGATATTTTGGCAAAATGAAAATATGAATTCCCCCGGATATATAAATAAATTGTCCATATGATGACGAGGCCTTCATAAACCCAATGGAGGTTTAATACCAGGAATTAAAGTTATTATGATATAAAAATTATTTGGACATGTAAATGTCATCTGGCTAGACATGTGGCTTGTTTATATGAATCCTCTAAAAGGAAGGGAAAGTGAAAAGCCATAAGGTTGAAATAAATTGTATTGATCACGATAATTGATTTGATAATAAAGTGAAATATGATATCACACGCATGAACCTAAATAAATTCATTGAGCACAATATTGGTGCAAATGAAATGAAAATTTATAAATTTTCTACCTGTATAATCCCCCTTGTAATTTGAATATTTTATGTATATAAATTATACTACAATTGTGGTTGCCTTCTTGGAAAGATAAATGGATGCCAAAATAAAATGAAGCTGGGGATGGTATCTGCCTCATCGATAGTGCTGCTATACACATTGTATTGAAAAGCAAAAGCTATTATCCCAACTGAAAAAGGAAAGACTCACTGCTAATAAAATCAGTGGAAGTTCAAAAGAACTCTGGAAGAGTCATTGCATATCTCCTGAAGGAGAAGAAAAATTGTGCTTGAATATGCACTATTCTCGAGAAAATCTCGAAAGAGCTTACTAAGCTTCAGTGATATTCGGAAAATTCATATCACTATGAAATACAGAATGAGGCAATAATATTATTTCTTGATTATTCAGATTATGATGCAAAGAAATTAAAAGAAAATTGCATCAATATCCTCTGGCATATACCATACAAATTAAAGCTGAGTACTGTTGAAATATATCATGCGATAGACCTGAAGTCTACTCATAATTTTCTTACTTGGCACGATCAGCTTGGGCATCCTCCTAAAAGCATCATGCTGAGGTGAATTGTTGAAAATTCAAATTCAAATGAATCTATATGCGTTGCTTATAATTAAATTGTGAGCACAATGACATCCAATAAAGAAAATAAGATTGGATAGCGTCACTGAATTTTAATCGCGTGCAAGCCAGGCCTGGCCAAAATATATGCCAAAATAAGTAATAATTAAATTGCACGCAGGGTTGATAAGGTCAAAGTTACCTACATCATTTTGGGGACATGCTATGTAGTAACGCTTATGAAAATAAAGCCGACCGATTGTCATTAATTCTCTCTCCCTAATATTGACATAAGCCCAATGTTTAGTAAATTAAAGTATATTTGGGTGTGCGATATAAGTTCCCCTTTATGCCACCCTAATTGGGTTCCCAATGACGATTGGGTATACGTATGTCGGATATAAATCACCATTAATAAATTATATTTGGTACCAAAGTATGGTGATTTTATATATGGTTTGCAGATTATTATTTTCCGACATTATGGGGAGATATGGATCAACCGAACCGAAAATATATTATTGTGACTGAAAAAAACTATTGCGTAAATTGCAAATTCTCTACCAAGCGTATCATATAACTCTAAAAGAGTTACTAAATCCCGCATATCGGCATTACCCAAGGAAAACTTGTTGCCCTAGTAAAATAATTGTGGCACAAGATAATCACTTGTTTCCGATTATTACCTAAATGGACCAATTACAAACGTGAAAAATGAATATTTTGCACGCTTGAAGTACGGTAAATCATCTGGTTCGAACTACAAAAATCCTCGAGGTTTATAAATTTTAGAAACTGACGAATTGTTGAAACAAGCTCTAGAAAGAGCAAACAGCTCCAAAAGAGCAAATACCTTAAAAATAATGAGATCTCAATCAATCGTCACAAGCAAAAATATTTGGAACTCGGATGAAATGATATTGCAAACCTAAATCGGTTGATGAATGTCGGAAAAATAAAATCTTAGCTCTATGTGCAATTTGAATGCATGTTATTTACTAGCCTCAGTGAAAGCCTAAGAAAAGAAGGCTAAATAAATGGCATTGAGATCGAAAGATATAAATTACTATTTTCAAAGGATGATAGACTTGGGTTTATTATATTCATACAATTCTTGATATGATATAAAAATAAACTACAGTATCGACCGAAAATAAATATCCCCCAAATTATCTTATATGATGATAATGTGGCTTATATAGCACCATTGAAAGGGGAAAAAGAGAAATGAATTTGAGAAATAAAATTTGGTAAAACTAAATTATGCCTTGGTGTACAAATGGGGTACACCCACTACTCGGAAAGGTGTTAAATAAATTTTGAAAAGGCTTATCCTAAATGCTTTAATGCTCGGCCGAGCCCCTTGATCAGATAAAGGATCCTTTTACACCAACACAAGATAATAAATAAATATTTATCCAAAAGGAATCATATTTTAGCGGATTTATTTACCAAGGCAATGCCGACTACAATATTGAAATTTTGGTAAAGAAAATTGAATTGCGTCAGTTGAAAGGTCTCAAATGAATTCAAATCAGGGGGAGACACGTTGAGTGGTCTCAATTCTCAAATAAAGACCAAATCAGGGGGAGAATTGAACACAAGAATCTGTACTCTTTTTTCTTCACTAGGATTTTTTTTGAACACAAGAATCTGTACTCTTTTTCCTTCACTAGGATTTTTTCCCACAGGGTTTTTTCAGACTGGTCTCAATTCTCAAATAAAGACCAAATCAGGGGGAGAATTTAACACAAGAATACTATACTCTTTTTCCTTCACTAGAATTTTTTCCCACAGGGTTTTTTCCTAGTAAGGTTTCAACGAGGCATATTCTTTGTGTAATGGACATGCAAGGGGGGTGTTACGTGGCAATATGAACAATGGTGCAAGTCCCTAATTGAGGAAATGAATTACAAGTGTGATACACTTGTCTTTGTACTAGCAATTAATTAGTGACTAAGCACTTGTAACCATGCTATAAATATGGCTTGGTTAATGAATAAAAAATGATGATTTTCCCCACTTCATACGTCCATCTCTTCACACACCATTCACTGCATTATTATATTTATTCTATTATATTTACTCTACACATTTATACATATATCTGAATATACATATTGTATAATATAAATACAATCCAATTAAGCTAATAGGCTAATATTTCACAACATTAAAGACATATTAAAGACAAATTCAATTAATGGAGACTATTTATTAATTTTAAATTAAATCAAAATTAATTAATTAATAATAATAGAAATTAATTAATGGAGTACAATTAATGAACCATATATAGGAGTAGTAAAATAAGCAATTAGGTTACTATGCAGACACAAATTAATCTGCATTTCCTAATGTGTTCCATCACAGACTATGAGATGCTATGCGGCATCAGGGTGTGCAGCCTTTCCAAATGAAGCCATTTAATGCAAATGGGAAGAGAATCTGTTTGTCCCCAATTAACGGACGATTATCCCCAATTAGTAGATGCAATTAAGTGAATGTTTAGTAACTTCCAAAAGCATAATGTATCAGTTACGGATATTTTGGTGATGCAATTTTGATACCGGAAAAAAAACGGCCATTCGACGGGATAAGAGCATAACTGATACATTACAGAACACGGTGGCAACAGAATAATAGCATAACTGATACCATTACAGAACACGGTGGCAGCGGGATAAGAGCATAACTGATACATTATAGAACACGGTGGCAGCAGGATAATAGCATAACTGATACCATTACAGAACACGGTGGCAGTAGGATAATAGCATAACTGATACCATTACAGAACCCCACACAATCTGCATAATAAAATAAATAATACACAAAATCTGAATAAAAATTCGGACAATATCACTTTCCCAAAACACGTGTATGAATTATTTTATCCACAAATAAAGTCCACGATTACCGGAAGCAATAAATTGTAACATCCCTAGATTAAGACTAATTATTAACAATATAAAAAGGAAAGAAAATTAGATAATACACTGCCACGTCGGAATCAAAGTCAATAGCACGATGTATACATGATAAAAATACTCAGGAAAAGCGGAGGTCAGAACATGAACCTCTTCCTAAAATAAGTACTACACTATACAGAAACGGCCCCAAACATAAAATGAACTTTTTATAATAAAGATATTTCAAGTCGGATTGAAGCCTGCACTGCACCCAATCTTATTATTATCTACTAATAGAAGAAATGCATGACAGAAACCGTTCAGAGTTTCGAAAATTCTTTTCTACACTCAATTTAGTTATAAATCTTTTTTTGCCCTAATCAATCGCATGCCAATCGTCTGGTTCCGAGCGCCAATCAGTAGAATACGAGTGCCAATAGTTTGTTTTCCGAGTGGTCCGAGTGAACGCCGAGTGAACGTGTGGAAGTGTGAGTGAACGTGTGGAAGTGTGGAGTGTGGAACAAAAGAAAATCTAGCTACTGGGCCTCATAAGAATCGCGTGGGCCTTGATTTGTATATGTAAGATTAGGACTCGGTTCCGACTGAACGTGTGGAGTGGCACTCACTAGAGGAGCGAGTGGCACTCACTAGGAGGAGCGAGTGAGCGAGTGGGCCTCGGCCTTGGAGAGTGGCACTCATTTGACGTAGAGAGTGGGCCTCGTTTGATCGAGTGGGCTTCGACCTTGTAAATGCAACCCTAAACCCTAATACAGTTGCAGCGAGTGGAGCAAAAATCGATTGAGCGAGTAGATCTATCGCCTCCATCTCCGACTGCGACGTCCGCCGACAGCCGCGCCGCCGTTCACGCCTGCCATCACCGTCGATTCGCCCACCACCCCCGTTTGAAATCTCCCCCTCCATTCCTCCCTTCCACCGTTCGCACACATCCTATTCCCCATCGATTTGGACAACGAAGACACACCGCCGTCGAGCGAGTAGATTTGTCGCCCCCGACTTCGACTTCGACGTCCGCCGCCCGCCGCCCACCGCCAGCCGCCCGCCGCCCGCCGCAACGCCGTTCACGCTCTTCCAGCTATCACCGTCAAATCGCCCACCACCAAGCCTTCTCCTTCCCCACCTCCTTTATTCCCCATCGACTCAGACAACAAGAGACGCCGCCGTCGAAAAGCCTTCTCCTTCCTCTCCTCCGTTTGAAATCTCGCTCAGGCTGTTGGAAGTCCGGCCGCTGCAGCCGACGTCACCGCCGAGGCGCCGCATCTCACTGTCGTCGTTTTCCGTCGTCACTGCCGCGCCATCGTTTCCCATCTTCACTACCGCCGCCGCTGGAGTGGTGACATGGAAGGCAACGCCGCCGCCGCTTCCGCATCTGGCGAGGTTAGTGATTTAAGAATTTTTTGTAGTCTTTGTTAGATTAGATTTTGGTATCTATTGTTATTTTTGTTGGAATTTTTGCATCCGATGAGTTTTATTTTCTAAATGCCTTGTTTTCTTTGTATGCCGAGGTTTTGATTTTGAATCAGAGAAAAAATTATGTTTGGTTCCTTTTCTTGTTAGGATTTCGTACCCTTTGTTTTCTTTGTTATGATTATTTGTTCTGTTTGATCAGTTTGGTCCTTGGATAAATAATAATTTGGTTGGATTTGGATTAGATTCAAATTTGTTGTGGTTTAGTGAAATTTTTAAACTGTTACAACGTTGACAAGGTTGGATTGGAATCTCTGTAGTTTGGCAATCTCTGTAGTTTTGTTTAGATCTCTCTAGTTTGGCAATCTCTGTAGTCAAATTATGTTTGACAATCCCTGTGGAAATATAATTTGTAGAAATATGCATTAGCATCACTAGAGTTTGAAATTGTTATATGTAAATTGTTTATGAATTGGATATTCTTGTGGAACTGTGTATATAAATATATATATATATATAAATATGCATAGGTTGCGTGGAGTTGGAAGGGACCGAGGACTAGGCATGTAGCATGTAATATTAACGGATACATTAGACTATTTATTGTAGAGATTATTAGGAAGGGGCTAAAGGATGCAGGCGGGGATGATTTAGTAGCTAGGTTCAGGGATTCGTGCTTCGGTCATTTTTTAAGACCGACATGGGACACAGATGCCCCTGGGTACACAGCCATTCATTCGTTGTTCACCAACGAAGTTATTATACCTGGTGCGGGCGAGGATTTGTTTACCTTTAGGATAGGGGAAGAATTTATTACTTTCGGTCGTTAGGAGTATGCGTTAATCACGGGCCTCCGATTTGGGACAATCGATTTTGATCTAAATAGTAGTAGGGCTCATTCACAGCAGAGTGTGTACACGCGATATTCCACCGCTGTATCTGTTTCAGGGGATAGACTTAAGGATAATTTTGAGAGTGGAGTATTCAAGGGCAGTGCAGAGGACTCCCTGAAAGTAGCAAAACTCCTAGCAGCATATTTTCTCGTTTTGGGGTTGGATGGACAAAAGAAAATCCCTGATCATTGGTTGTGGCATTTAGTGGAGGATGAGAAACAGTGGGAGTCATTCCCTTGGGGTGCATACAGTTGGGACCGACTACGGCACTACATTCGGGATATACCCATTGTGATAGAGGGACGCAAACTTTACCGTGTGTATGGTAATTTGTTGGCAGTGCTGGTACGTGTATATATTTATATGCAATTAAATAATCTAAATTTAAAAATGCAAATCCCTGATCATTTTTTGTACATTTGATGAATTTATAATTTTAAATGTATTAGGTATGGGCGGTTGAGGCTGTACCAGATTTGGAGGGACGTGTTGCTGTGAAGATTGATGGAGCTGAGCTCATCCCGCGGATGACGCGGTATACATTTCCAAGAGGTCATGGATACGATTACACTGCCTTTTTCGATTCAAAGGTAACAAAATATACCCAAGTTTAATCCTAATTTACTACGTAGTATCAATCCCTTCTATTAAGTGGCTATGTTTTATGTTTTATGTTTTATTTATTTATTTTTTTTTTAGAGAAAGTGTATAGAGAGGTTGGTTCCACGTCCGGAGGAAGCGGGGGCGGTGTATTTACAGCACTTGGGTGTGCCTCTCCCACATGTGCTCGTTACGTGCATATAGCCGCACCCAAAAGGCGAAGTAAAGCTCATAAGAACAATAGTGTTCTTGATTTTCATGATGATGATGATGAGGAGGGCGCCGCGCTAGAGCCTGCACGCAAGAGAGTGCGCACCCGAGCACATGCGCCTGAGCATGTCCGACAGGGGACGCACGGTCAGGTTGGGGAGGTGCCAGTTGGGGGGGTACGTGGGGGGACTAAGGGTGATGTCTCGGGGACGGGGAAAGTTGATGAACGTGCGGACAAAGAAAGGGTAGATGCGCGCACGGATGAGGATGATGCACCCACTGGGAGGGTAGCTCCTGAGCAGGAGGCTTTATTGCACCGCATTACATTGATGCTCACTGAGGAGAGACACCACATTACTGGCGATGTGAGGCGGGAGGGAGACCGTGCGCTACAGGGAACGGATCGTATGAGGGGAGAGATGCGGTTAGAGATGCGGAATGAGTTAAACCGGATGAGGGCAGATATGAAGGATGAATTGGCTAAGCAGAAGGCAGAGATGCTCGGTGAATTGGCTAAGCAGAAGGATGAGTTAGTTAAACTAAGGGAGGAGAACAGTTTGCTGAAGGAAGAAATTAGGCGGGTTTTTCGGATACTCGGTACGTTGATTTAAATTTTTTGTTTTCCTGTAATTGAAATGATCAATTTTATTTTATTTGATTTTTATACTGAGATGATGCAATATACCTATAATTATGATTTGGTGTTGTATGTAACAGCTTCCGAGCACCACGCATGTGATGATACAAATGCCCGGATGACACGACCTTACGATCAGATGGTCCCTGGTATGTGCACTTAATATATTTAACTGCAGACTGTTTTTAATAACACTTGATGATACAATTAATATTATGATTATGGTCTGGTGTTGTATGTAACAGATCCAGAGCATCATTCACGTGATGATACAAATGCCCGGAGGACACGACATTGCGATCATACGGCCACTGATAATTGTAATAAATAATTTCTAATTTAAATCATGCACTTGATTTGATTTTTCCTGCGTTGTCTAATCTTTTTAATAAATTATTTTTGCAATTTTTCAATACATCTAAGCTTATAATCGTGGTATGGTCTTGTATGTAACAGCTGTAGAGCACCGTTCAGGTGATGACACGGCTGCCCAGACTACACCTGATTACAATCACACGGCCTGGGGTACGTGTAATTAATATATTTTCTTGCCACCGTTTTAGATTTCTAATTTAGGAATTAAGGCTTTGTGCAACATTAAACAGGTACTGATCAGAAGTTCAATGAGCACATTGATCTCAAGGCGACTCCTTTATTATTCGACATGAATACAAATCGTATGTGTTATTTTTTTAGTACAAGAAATTATTTTAATCTACCGGTTCTTTTTTATTCGAATACAATTTTTTTGATTTTGGTGACTGGATTCGCAAAACTCATAACAGCTGATGAGCACCAATTGCCCGTACTCCAAGATTTTAACTTTGCCGATTTTTTGGAGCCTCTGACCACACGTACGTGTTATTAAATTTTATGAATACTTGGATGTTATGGTATTTAAAATAACAATTATTTGTTTTACATATAGCAGGTGTCGATGTGAAACATCAATGGCCAGACCTACTGGATCCATCTACTAGTCGGTCTATCAATGCCATGGCGACCAGTAAGCTATTTAATGTTTTGTATTTTATTAAACCTAGATATACAAGTGGGTTTACATTTATCAATCCATCTACTTGGATGTTATGCATGAAACGACAGCCGAGCATCGATCGGGCGGCCACAATAACACAGACCTACCGATTGATCACTCGGGCGGCATCCTCGGTATCCTCAATGCAATGGTTATGGACTCGGATTGTGTGGTCACCGACGAATTCCCATGCAAGAAGCGCAAACCATCTGCATTTCTACAGTCCCCGTTCACAAGCAATTTAAATAGACCCAACCGTACACGTGACGTAAGGGATTTTCAGAAATACCTAGACAGTGGGCCACTTGGTGAAAGGTACTTGTATAAAAGTTGCTCGTTACAATCATGAATAGCTTTTCCCATAGTGAGTCAGGATCTAATTAATTATTTTAACGCAGGTTGAACGTGGGCACGGGATGGGCGGTTGATCCCGCATGGTTCAAAACTATGATTAATCCGCTGTCGTGGTATGAGAATGTGGTATGTTATTTTTTTAACTGGCTGCTTGTCTCTTATCGTTCAAAACTATAATTTATGTTCAATATCCTGGATTGGTAGAACCGTTGTTTTAACTGACTGTCTGTCTCTTATCGATATTTACAGCATATCGATGCATACCTGCGGATTATCCAATCCGACCCTGTTTTTTTGAATATCACTCGGTGTAAAAAAATGGAGTTATGGCATTATAGACACCTATTTCATGGTTCGTGCATATTTTTTTTTTTTTTTTTTGTAGCATGTTGCCTTACAATCATCTGAAATGCTTGAACTTCATAATTTTTACTGACACGTATCTTATATAACAACAGCTTCTCTGCCACAGTCTTCAAACAAGTGGGACAAGGATGGCTTTGTTGACCTCTCACAAGCAGATCCACACGGGCTTCAATCAGCGATAAACTATGTCAGAGGGGAAAGGCCAGACTGGAAACACCAGAAGCCATGGTGGGAGTGTGATGGGGTAAATGTCGTATTTTTCCTTACATAATTGATTGGACGAATTGAATAGAAAAGCAGGAGCAATATTTACGAAAAGTTAATCAGTTATTTAATGCTATTGACCAATAATGCAGGTACTTTTAGTCTGGAACACCGATAAGAATACAGGTAACCACTGGATTGCTACTCGGATAGAATTTAACTCATCTACAGTAACAATGCACGACACTATGAAAGCCATACCTAAGCCTGAGTGGGCTCAGCTGCGGGCAGCCCAATCTTTCACACTACGGGCGGTGCTACCATCTTTACTCCATCATGCGGGTTTCTATCAACATAAGCCCGGTATTATTATGAACAAGGATAAGTTTGGGAGGATTGTTTTTTCATTGTCCCGGGCAGACCCAGATTGGTGTTACCCGCAGAAGGATGGTTCGTCATGTGGCCCTTACTCAGTTCATACTATCCACGAGATACTTCAAGGTAGGCTGCGTACAGTGGACGACATAAGACCTATTCGCTTCGCACAGGCTCTGGCCGTGTGGCGCTTTGGTGAGCCTAAAGACAACGTGCCAGAATTTTGGAAGGCACTTATGGTTGCAGGTTGGTTTTAATTTAAATTGGATTTTTATTTCGTTCAAGTGTTGTGTGCTATATTTTAGAGTTTTATGCTTGGTTAGCAGGTGACGATGGAGGTCAAGGAAAATGAATTCAATTTATCAGGTGTGCATTAGTTTGTTTCCCAATTGCATTTTTGAAACTTCTATAGCCATATTGTTTTGTTTAGAATACTGATATAGCCTATTAAAATTCTTAGTCTTTAGATGTCTTGTAGAATCATTTTAGAGGTTTGGTTTCAATATTGTCCTATCCATTTGAATACTCTGTTTTATCTATTTCATTTCAGGCAAACCTGACTCGGGTGGAACTCTTTATTCAATCTGTGGGATCTTTTGAAGATAAAATTTTCCAGGTTTGTATTGAATTAGGTTTGTTTGATAATAATATTATTCCTTATAACACAAAAAGTACTCTTTTGTGTTATATTTTGAGATTAGAGGTTCCTCTTGTGTTTAATGATTTGTTATTCCTGTTCAGACTTGAAATTCTGGTGTGTATCTAGTTTCTAGTTGGCATATAAATTTGTAGTCTCGGTCTTGATTATTTGGTGATGAATTTTTCTGGACTGCAGGTTGATGACCGAGACTTGGATTGAAATTTTTTGTGTATCTGGTGTGTATCTGTCTGAATTTTTTGTTTTTGCTTCTGTGCATGTGTAAGAACCAATTTAGTTTTTTGATGGCTTGATTTCCTTGCACATCCTACAATCAAATTGTGTTTTTGCTTCAAACTATGCATTGAAATTTAAATAGCAAAACATATTTTGGAGTTTTCATTATTATGCAAACAAGTGCAAGCTATTATTTTTACACATTAACTGCTTTGTTGATTAGGTTTGTCAAGGTGTTAGACCAGCAAATGATGAAGAGCTTCCTTCCTCATACATTGAGGAATATCGGTATGCTTTACTCAATCTTCATGTGACTTTAAAAAGAAATAATTTTAGTAGTATTTTCAGTCAACGAGCGTCTGGTGAATCGAATATGTATATATATCAACCAATTGGGTATCCTATGTGAGCCTTGCTTTGTCCTCTGCCTATTGAAGATTAGTGAATTGCCTTAAGGAAATTGATGAGCAGGAAGTTAAGAGAGCAATGTAGTTGGATGTACCTATTTTATTGAAAGGCACTGGAGATATTCTTTGTACTATAAAGTGCTTTTGATGCTCACGTGCATAAGGAAAATTTTGCTCTCTTGAGTTACTTGTGGGAATAACTGAGCATGATAACTATAAGCTAACTTGTGTCTATAGCTCTAATATTGATGATTAATTTCACTATATGGCTTTCAAAATTGCATTGTCGGGGAATGCTTTACAACCTTGTAATATTAGAACTTTTTTGATTATTAACCTTTTCTTAGTGTTGCCTTTTATTGCTCCAACTTTCTCTTGCAAATACTAAATTTTTTGTTGGCAGGTGTGCCTTAGACACAGATGTTATGAAGTATGTTAGTGAAGCATACCCAAAAGGGGTCTGTTCAGTTTATTGTGTCGGTGGTAAAGATTTGGAAGAGCCAGGCTCTGATTTTGAGCTTGTTGTGGTGATTTCTGCTGTTAGATATAGCCCTCAGAATTTCTGGTACGCATAATCTGAAAAGTATCAGGACTGACAGAGGCTTTGCTTTCTTAGATTATGCTCATTATGTTGCATCTTTAATTCAGTTGATTGAATTTAGATTATGCTCTGTAGATTATGCACTTTGATTTTCTTCAGTGTGTTTCAGAGATCAGACTACAAAGGACAGACAAACTTTTCATTCTTCCTGTTCAGACTTGAAATTCGGCTGTGACTGCCTGTTTCTAGTTGGCATATAAATTTGAGGTAATAACTAAAATAGGCCACCATAAGGAGTCATTTCCACTTTTGGGCCACGATATTTTGATTTAGGAAAATAGGCCACTAAAAGGATTTCGGGCATGAATTTAGGCCATTGGGCTGTAATTTGGGTCGCGATGGCCTAAAAGTGGAAATGACTACTTCTGGTGGCCTATTTTAGTTTTTTTCAATTATTCTTTATTTTATGTAATTAAAATAAATAATACTCATTCTGTGTCATTATTTATGTCATACTTTCTTTTTTTTTCTTGTTCCAATATTTTTATTTCATTTTCATTTTAAAAATAATTAAATATTAATCGTCAAACTTACCCATCACCTCACATTAATAAATAAATATATTAAACTTTCAAATTACCCACTACCATTAATAAAATCCTGTCCACCCTATAACCATATATCAGTAAATCACAAATAAATAAATAAATTAAAATTGTGGGGTTGAGCACTTACTCCAGTGGTAACTCCGCCAACTCCAACCTATAGGTTGGGGTTCGAATCCCCACCCGGTCCCTTATCCCCAAGGTTATCAAGATCGGGATCCTAAGTAGGATCGTTTTTGTCTTTGCAAGATTGGGATCGTAGGATCGAATCGGGATCCTAAGATCCTATGAAATTATTATTTATATTTTTAAAAATTAATATTTGTTAATTATCTCATTAAACTGGTGATATGTATAATTGAAAATATATATTTTAGATCAATTTTTAACAACAATTTGATAGTTAATTGTATGCATATTAATGATCCAATAGAAGTTAAACACTGACATAGAACCCAACAATTTTGAGTTCAATATATGCAAAGATACATTAAACAAAATTGACAAAAATAACATCATGACCAAAATCACAAAGAGCTAGAGATAATAAGTAATTTTGCTCCGAAAAAAAAAAAAAAACCAAAGGGGTAGGATCGGATCGCTCAGCGATCCTACGATCCTACTCCGATCCTACCGATCCTACCATATTTGCGATCCTATGGCGATCCGGATCGTTTTTTATGGGTGGGATCGTAGGATCGTGCGATCCTACGATCAGGATCGCGATTTTGATAACTATGCTTATCCCTCCCCTTTGTAATTTTGTGTCTTGGGCTTCCACCACCTGTTCCAGGCCTTCAATGACTCATCAAAAAAAAAATTAAGATTGTAGCTCATTACAATCACATTATATAAATTTTTAAGTTACATTTTTTAACACTATTAATAGGACGGAGGGAGTAATATAAGAAATAAAATAAATATTAATTCAAATATATTATAAAATAAGTAAAAAAAAAATACATGTTCAAATAAATTATAAAGTAAAAATAAACATGTTTTATTACAAGTATCCCAAAATTTTCGGACATGGTATTTTATGTAGGAATAATTAGTATTAAATGCAATGAATTTTTCGGACATAGGTATGTTTGGCGATTAATATTTAATTATTTTTTAAATGGAAATGAAATAAAAAAATGTTGGAACAAGAAAAAAAAGAAAGTAAGATATAAATAATATCACAAAATGAGTATTATTTATTTTAATTACATAAAATAAAAAATAATTCAAAAAAACTAAAATAGGCCACCAGAAATAGTCATTTCCACTTTTAGGTCATCGTGGCCCGAATTCCAGCCCAATTGCCCAAATTCAGGCCCAAAATCCTTCTAATGGCCTATTTCCTTAAATCAAAATATGGTGGCCCAAAAGTGGAAATGACTCCTTCTGGTGGCCTATTTTAGTTATTACCTCTATAAATTTGTAGTCTCGTCTTGATTACTTGGTGATGAATTTTTCTGGACTGCAGGTTGATGACCGAGACTTGGGGATAAGAATGGCGGGTGTTTCCGAGTTATGGGGGCACAATTCAAACGAATATATATTTCCTTTTATTCGCAAGAAAGGTGTAGAATTTTTCTTTCGTTCATTTATTTTTTTTTGAAATGGTTCTTTTCTAACTTCCTGTTTTTTATCCTGGACTTCTTATTTGCAGTACAAATTAATTTGGAGACTTGCATCTGAGATATAGGTTGAATCTTCACTTCTTATGTGCACTTTGAACTCCTTTTGCTTTTCGCAATGAAATTGTAGTCTAATATTAAGATTAATTAATTTTTGTTTTATAGAATTTATTTGTGCTTTATATCTATAATGAATCAATAGTACAGGTATTATATATAGTAATATAAGTTGTGGATCTAGCATGGGTGCTCCACCAGTGAGCCTTGTACCATGTCCTCAGCCCTCAAGAGCTATTTGCACCATTAGACAACACACACTGTTGACAACTTTGTTCATACCGGAAGCTAAAATGATGCATGTCATATGGTTGACAAAAATGTTAAACATTATCTTTATCAATTGTATATAGGTTGATTATTTTTAATAAATATTGTATGGCCTCAAGTATACTGCATACAGGCAAATACTTCTTTTAGGAGAATTATTTATTTGGCTATTCGACCTGAAGTGTCAAAAAAGGGGCACTTTCATGCAATAAGTGAGGTATCAACTAGAAAATTTTCACCACTTGTAAATTAAAAAGTAGGTTCTTCGTTCAAATCAAAATGCCCCCGCATAGGACATTTTGGTGCGGTGTGACCTTCTATTTTGCAAATCCTACACTTCTTGGGTCTACGTCTTCTTTCACCCATGTTCTCCCTAGGCATTTCTTCACGCGGTGGCATCTCGACAGTGCATCTTTTTGTGTTATGACCTATCGCTCCACACCTGCGACATTTTTGTGTTTTACGTCCACGTTTTGATTTTTCTGGTCCGCTGGGGTATCTCGACATCTTTGGCCTCCCGGCTTTCCTTGGATTGTCAGGGGGTAAGCATTTCATGTCACTTATCGCACTTGGCACCTGCCCAATCATCCTTGCACGGAACTGGAGTGATAATACCCCTCCACATTTCACGTAGGTTCTCCAACTTATAATGTTCATCCACATATGTGTGTGGTGTATGTTTCAGCTTCCTGCAATATCATATTTTATAAATGGGCAACACTTTACAATAAACTGTAAATCATACCTAATGACTGCAGCAGCGTGGACACATGGGATCAACTCGTGTTGGTAAACATTGCAAGAACACATTTTTTCATCCAAATTAACCTTGTACGTGTTGTTCAGATGCTTTACCCGATATTCTACACTTGAGAGTCGATTAACCTCTAGTTTTGAGCCAGCATTCATAGACGCGCGCAGTTTCACATCGCATATTCCGTAAGATAGGTTTCGCTCCGCATGGCCTGCTCGTACCGATAGGCGAACCATTTCTCAACAATACACCTCGCAGCTTCTAGACATGAACATACAGGTAACCGTCTAGCCCACAGTAATGCACTGTTCATGCTCTCCACAATATTCATTGTCATGATATCGTATCGACGTACTTAACAATAAAAAGTAATGGGTATAAATAACTGAACTAAGAAATGGTGGACTATAAAAAGTTGCACCATTTAAATAATAAAACAATTCAAATAAAAATAATACAATTTAAAAGATATTAAACTTAAAAACTAGTAATTTGTTAAAATTTTAATCTATACATTCATTAGTCAACTTTAAAAGAATGAAACTTTCAAATAAAAAAAAAATTAACACTTTTAACGTACTAAAAAAAAATGCCTAAAACAGTGAACTTTTTTTCTACTGTTTGAGTGAATATCTTGTTTTTGGGTGATATTATTTTTATTTTTTGAAAAAAAAAATATCAGCTTTGAGGAAATATAAAATTATCTTTAAAAATAATACAATTTAAAAAGATGTTAAGCTACCGGACATCTGATGCGAGCAAACCGTTCTTCACCGACTGAAATCTTTAGGTGTCGTGTTGCTGTTGGACAATATCCTTCCAAATGTGCCATTATTTTGTTGTAATCGGTTTCACTGTAGCTTCTCGGAGCACGATTAAACAGTTCAACCACATGAGTCCCATACTTCGAAAGGTTTTTCTGAATGTGATATATGCATAGGGCATGATGCGCATCCGGGAATACCTCCGCAGCTGCTCCACGAATGGATGCCGATCCATCTGATACTATCAACATCCCTCTACGGCTGGGCAATGATAGCTTCAGATGCTGCATGAACCATGTCCACGAATCTAAATCCTCCACGTCCCCGATACCGAATGCAAGTGGAAATATTTGGTTGTTTGCGTCCTTAGTTACGGCCACAAATAGTACTCCCCGATACTTTGATTTCAAGTGTGTTGCATCTACTGCGATGTATGGTCTGGCACTGGAAAATCCAACAATCGACCCCCCAGCGCCATAAATGCGTACTTAAACTGATTGGTACTTTGGTCAACCATTAGATCCACAATTGTACCAGGATTAGCTTCCCGCAGCACAAAAAGGTACTTGGGAAAATCCTTAAAAGACTGATCCTCAGAACCATATGTGTCTTCAATTCCGTAGTCCCTTATTCTGCGGCTCATTGCATAGCTAACCTGTAATAAACAAATCCCCAAATATTTAATTACTTTTAAAAAGTGAAACAAACTAAAGAATAAAAATTTAAAAATTATTATATATGATGGTATTTCTAACCCGTAATCCATGTGTGTTCAAAAGTTCCTTCCGCACTGCTCCTGTGATCATAAATTGCCCTTTCGTCACTATTTGATTTGCAATAATCTCGCCTAACTGTCGGGCTGGTAATGTGTGTGCTGCACCCATAGTCGGGTTGAACTCGCATGTATGCTCCACGAACTGATACACTCTCCAAGTAGAAGATGATCCGGATGCTCGTACTTTAAAAGCACAATCATCGTGGCGACACTTAATCCAATACCGAGACGGTTCAAATTTCTCAGTCCGGAATCCTAGATTGTTTCCAAGTAGATATTGCACTACTTTATTCTTCAGTTTATCCTTTGTCGGAAAGACTGATCCGATGCCCAAACCTTGTTGCCTATACGGATCAAATCGTTCGTCCGTAACATCCACCGGAGGTACAAAATCAGGCTGCTCGGGCAGTATCCACCTATCATGTTGGGATCCAACTCCTGCGTTCCCGTCTGCTCCATCATAGTATCTGCAAGGCTCTATTTCGGGGATTCCTGACGTGTTTTCCGATTGTTGGAACGGAATATTGAGTCCTCTCGATCGATATACGAATGGGCACGAATCCTAAAAGTCTTCAATCTCCTTCCACATTTTTTCATCGTCCTCCAAATCCTCTATTTCATCTTCTACATCTTCCCCATTGTCATCCACTTCAGTAACATACTCCGGATCTGGATCACTGTTGCTATCATTATCATCACCATAAATAATTTCTTCCCCTCCATCACCACCATCTGCAACAACTTCATCATTCTTAAACATATCATTACTACCATGGGCAATAACTTCCTCATCCATAAACATATCTACACTACCATCAGCAACAACTTCATCGTTCTTAAATATATCATCAATGTACTCTCTACTAACATTATCATCACCAAACATTTTTTCTTCCTTATCTCCTACTATATTGGAAATATTTTTTTCCACACCACCATATTCTCCATTGTCAAAAACTCCATCAACATTTATAAAAGGTGTTCCGAAAATACTATCATACAGATTGGATAACGATGATACCTCTGCTCCAGGATGGTGGGGCATTTGTGATGAGGATGATGCAATTTCTTTCTTCCATTGGAACATATTTTCTTAATGCAATATTACAAATTTTTCAGTTTCTTGATTTCAAATCAGTAAGAAAACATTAAGGCAAAATGATCTTGATCCATTATGTAACAGTTCTTCCGAATCACATATACACATTAAATGTCTCAACAACAATATTTAATGCCTCAACAACCTTAAAAATTCACTCCCAGGTAGTTTCAATCGTTCACTCGGTGGTGTTGAGTGGTGTTGAGTGCCACTCGTCCACTCGTAGGGTTGTGAGTGACACTCTTATGATTATGAGTGCCACTCGTCCACTCCTAAGGTTGTGAGTGCCACTCATATGATTCTGAGTGCCACTCGTCCGCTCAGTGTTCAAGTCCAAAACTTTGTTCCATTTTTCACTCGCTCCATCGATCAGCACAAAATTCGTTTGCCCCTCGTTGTTTGTTCGATTGCCACTCGGTGTTCTCAATTGACACTCGGCGATAGTTCGATTGTCACTCCTAACTACCGATTGTTGGGGGCGAAAAAAGAGTTTTCCTTATCATGTGGGTGAGGAAGATTTACACTATTAAAATGGCCTAGAATTGTCACTCCCCCCTACTAATATTCCAATTGAATATTGGAAACGGACCCAGAAAAACCCGAACTCAACGAAGCAAAATCCACCGCCCACCGTCATGAATTTCTTTAAGCCCAAACTAACACCACCAACGGCGGTGCTCCCGCCGTCACCGCCGCACAATCCCCTCCAAGAAGCCTTCACTTCCATACACACTCACTTCTCCAATTTGTTCAATGACTGGCAAGCCAAAACCTCTCCCAAAACCCCCTTATTCGCCAGAATTCCCACCCAAAATTACACTCCCCATGGGAAGTCGTCCGCTTCCGTTGCTAGTACTAGCTCCAGCTCCAAGGGTTATGCCATGTCGAATGAAGCTATTGAGGAGAGGCTCGCTGGCGTGCCAGTATACGCACTGAGCAACGGTTCGCAGGAGTTCGTATTGGTCTCCGGCAAGAGCACTGGGAAAAACCTCGGTTTGTTCTGTTTGAGTGAGGCCGATGCTGAATCCCTTCTCAAGCAGATGAAGTTGGCTGATCCATCTATGAGTTCTGGCTCACAGGTCGTCACTGTTGCTTTAAGCAAGGTACGAATTGCTGTAGTTTTCTTAGGTCGAGGCATTTGATCGAACTATTTAATAGGATTACTGTTTATTAGTTTACTACTGTGGGTATCAAGAACAATTTTTGACAAAATTTGGGGACTGCTCTTTGGAGGTTACTATGACGGAAGTTATATGTTTGTCTCCTACTGATTGATTAGTATTGTCATTAGTTTATATTGGTTTCAATCAATGTTGGTGTCAGGTTTTTCAGCTTAAGGTCGATGGTGTGGCGTTAAGGTTGATACCTGAGGCTTCTCAGATAAAGCATGCATTAAAGGTGAATCTTTCAATGATACTTGGGAGTTAAATCTTTTTCCATTAGATCTGCACACTGCTTATGCAACCTTCCATGTCAAACAGTTTATTGTTCTTATATATAAATTCCTAGAAAGGATGCAAAAGAAGCTTAACCATTGTTAATAATTTGATTTGATGTTTCAATGTCTGTCCTTTGTCCTACACAACCATCGAATGATCTCTATTGTGCAAATATATTTCTGCATCAGCATCTGTTTCAACCATATTCTTGGTTGTATTCCATCGACGTATCTGCTTAAATCATGATAATATGCTGGATACCATCTGGACTGATGTTTGGGTGAGAATTGAGATTTTGTTTAAGATGGATATACCTGTCGAGAAGTCTTCGTATTACATTGAACCCCTTCTCTGCTTAAAGTTAAATTTCACAAAGCAATAATGCTTATACTTTTAAAAACATGGTATTTTTAACACTAGCCTATTTCCATCCCAAGGTCCCAAATGTTTATATTTTTAACTACATGGTATTTTTTTGACAATTCCCTATTTCCATCCCAAGTTCCCAACATAATGCTTGAAATGTCTCTCTTTTTACTTCCCACGTGTGCAGGAGAGACAAAATGCAGGCTTCTCTGATGAAAGCTTTCCTGGGGTTCCAGTTTTCCAGGTTTATTTTGCATTCGTACTTTCCTAGTTTCTTCTACATCTGATGATACAACAATACTCTTTACTGTTTGGAGAATCTAAGCATTCGTAATTTCGTATATTATTCTAATCTCATATTGAATTCTGTCCTTGAAAAATCATGAAACAAAACTAAAGGCATTAACTCATTAGTCATTATGGACCTGAACTGTGTTACTTCTGTCTTAAATCTTTAGATTTTAAATTCTAATGCATGTCTATTATTATTGTTGTAATTCCGAGCCTTGTTAGGGCCATGGGGAATGCATGAATGATAACAAGATAGTTCATTTTAATTTGGTAGATCATGATGATGAGGAGAATGCTAGTTTGTAATGTTTGCAAGATTTGCATCAAAATGGGATTACTTGAAAATGGTGCCTTCACTCTTTCAAAATGAATCTGGGTGGTGTCCATAAAGTCATGAGTGATTCCTAGAAAAAAAAAATGTTCAAATATAAAGCTAAATTTGGATGGAAAGGGAACAATCTGAAAGAGTAGGCCGGCTGTGATCTATTAATTTCCAAAACTAGATTCTAATCGATGGACAAAACTTGTTATCAAAGAAAGCAACATTGATGTTTATTTGAGATGTACTTGATCTAGCTTCACTACTATTTCTGAACAACAAAACCCATTTGTCATGCCCTCCATAATTCTGTTCTCACAGGACCCTGTCCTTACACCTGCACCTTTAGCAGATTTAACATCTAAGAGCCTACTTTGACAAGTACACTTATGTGCAGATCTCTTTTTAGTAGAGCCTAGCCAAGAGCTAAATCTTGACTCTGTCTGACCTCGGTAAATTTAAAACGATGTGGGAGTTCTATTGACTTGTACCACAGCTTACTATGTTATGTACTGTTAAGGCATGCAATGGATAGTTACAATACCCAACCTCTTGAGTGTCATTTAAGCTGTTATATGTCAGGACTCTGCAATGGATATTTATACCCAACCTCTTGAGTTCATTGAAGATGTTAGATGAGCTGATCCATTCAATTTTTCTGTCTGGTTTGTTTGTTTGTGCTAAGGACTCGGGAGTCATTCGTGATATAAACAAAATAAACCTGGAACAAAATAATTTAGTTCATCAAATGAATAAATGAACACGAACAAGCTAGAAAACTGTTTACTCCACGAAGACCTGAATTATTTAATTATTATATCATCTGTTTCATTTTAGGTGTTACGTTTTGGTTGGCCATAGAGTTTAAGGAAGAAAGAAAAAACATAGGGTGTTTTTTAATGGATGGAGGGGGAAAAGTTATCAAATGTGATAACATAACATTTATCTCAAAATATCCCAAAAGTTAAAAAGATACGGATGTAGTAGTATTTATTAAGTACTCTCTACGGGGTATTATTAATTATACATAATCTCTACCCGATGTCTTATGGATTTCGACACAAAAAATGTCAACCTAGCATAAGAAACCAAAACTAATGAAGGGTGCTCAGCTTGGTTTAGTTAATTATAGGTCTAAGTGTCATAATCCCAACATGACTCCCGAGTTTCTAGACATCTTTTGTTCATTTTCTTCAGTTATTTGTTGCGATGCTTTAGCATGATGTATACTGTTTCAAGCACTATATTTTTCATTATGACTAAATTTTGTTTCACTAAATCCTCTTGAGCTTTATCTCATAAAACCAAAATGATGATGAATAACTGAGGTCTAATTATGATTTCTTAGAGTCATTAAGTTCTAAGACCCTTGCTCTTTAAAATAGGACTTAATGAATAAAAGAACTTTTATAGTTGCTTTTGTTCTATTAAAAGTTTATGTATTGATTACAATTTACAATGGTGTGTTTGTCTTAGAAATGGGTTTGATTCCTAATGGATTTATGTTATTAAACAAGGCCTAATCCATGACAGCATGACCTAAGTTTATTGGCTGATGACAATTTGGAGGGCAATGATGATTCAGGGAATTTTACATATCTTTCATTGTGTTTACGCTTTCCAATTATCTTGACCACTTCGAAAATTAAAAATTGCAGTCCAGAAGCTTGATTTTGAGAAGCGGAGATAAGAGATACCAGCCCGTTTTTTTCAGAAAGGTGGAAACAAAGTTGAATTTTAAGTTAATGGATATACTTGATTAATTCTTTCTATGATCACACTGAGTCAATTATCCCTTAATTACAAAATGTACAGGAGGATCTTGAAAAGTCCCTTTCGAGAGCTTCACGTGATCAGAGAAAGTTGAATCCTCTTCTGAAGGGAGATGTACAGGTTAAATTCTATGGTACCCTGAGTCTATCTACTTTGCAAACAAGATTCTCTGATTTTTGTTTGTTATTAATATAAATATTATGATAGGTTGGTGCTCTTGAGAATATAATCCAAGGAATGAAGGTGAGGAATCTGAATTTTCTAATTACTTCGTTTTCTTCTTCGAAGTATTCAGCTATTTTAACCATAAGTAATAATTTACCCAATATTTCCCCCTTAATTTCTTTTGCCATTTTTCATTTGTTGCCCTGCAATTTTGGACGAAAAGTCATTTAAATGCTGTTTATTGCCACCGCAGAATAATGCAGATTCTTCATGGGATGACGTCGTATTCATCCCACCTGGTTTTGATGTTTCAACGGACCCATCCCAGAAATAAACTAAGCTGTTGAGGCGAGTGGACATGGGTTTATAGAAATTTTTATGGTTGGTTTTTGTTATGTTGGAACTTATCTGGTAATGAGAATGGGGAATTACTAATGATAGCTGCATGTAGATTATTTATTTGTTGGCATGTAACTTAGCTTCAACTTAATGTGCCTAATCTGAAATGCCATATACTACTACTTCCTGTCTGCTTTATATTTTGGCTACACCTCCTTTCCGGATTGTCCAACTATTTGGATTGTCCATTTTTATTTTTTTTCAACGGTGACGTGAAAACGGCGGCAAATAGTACAAAACTAAGAAATAGATTGTCCACGTTTCATGTTTGATAAAATTTTCAAATTTAATATCTAATTAATTCTTTTTCATGAAGGTTTATTCAAGTGGCCAAATTTTTACCTTTTGAACTTTATGGTTGGGTGTTTGATTTCTCTCTCAATTACCTATTGCTCTCCTTTATTCCTTTATAATTATGTGTGTGGACTTCCGCCATCTCTTTTACCCTGTTTAGCAAATAAGTTAAACCAATAAGCTACTTTGTAAGAGAATTTAAGATAAATTAGCTTATTTAAAAGACAATAACTTAAAACAGTGTTCAATCAGTTCTTTTTGAAATTGCTGCAAATAGCAGCATTTTGGATTTTAGTTTATTCTAGGCAAAATGTTAGTCTCGAAATTGTCAAATGGTTAATTTTAACTAATTATTACTCACAGAATTACCTAACAACTAATTCTGAAACAGGGCTTTTATCTGGTTTGGACTTCGCCAAAAATCAAAAAAATGAAAAAAAAAAAAAAATACCCAACACTATTTATGTGCCGAATCACTACTCCGTCTGTTCTTCATATGATGAAATCTTTTGTGTTTTTATTTGTTTTACATATGATGAAATGTTCTATAAACAACAAAAAAAAAAAGAAGAAAAAATGCAAATGTTAAACCCACTATCCTCCATCTTCAATCCATATATAGATCTCCATCCAATTTAGTTTTTCCAAAGTTTCAATTCTAACCCTTCTAGAATATTTTCCCCTCATTTTTAGTATATTAGAATTCTTATTTCTCATTTAATTTATATACGGAGTAATATATTTTTTTGGGTGACACAGCCTAAAGAGGCTAGCAAAGAGAAAAAGGAAAAAAGAATAAGGAAAGGGAAAACACAAACAAAGCAAGACTGCCAAGAAGAGAAAAACCCCCAGGCAGTCCTCAACGTCTCAAGAAAACCTTGTCCGAAGCATCTTGAGCAAGCAGAGGAATTAATTCATCAGGTGGAAAAGCCCAAGTGGTGAAAAACTCCTCATCTCTGATCCCCCTTTTTGCCAAATAATCGGCCACATGATTCCCTTCTCGATAGATGTGTCGAAGAGGACAATTATTCGCCCGGCTCAACTCGTCCTTTAGACTATCTTTAACCATGACCAACCCAACCACCCAACCATCTTATTATTTAATTAATTTCTCTCTCTTCCACATCATCAATATTCACTCAACCCAACCATTCCAATTTTATCTACTTTATCAATTACCACTCAACCATCCAACCATCCAATCACAATATTATTTATAATTATATTTAAATTTGTACAATTTTAAATTATTGAAATATAAAAATTGGGGTTTGATATATCAAAAATATAAATATTTTATATTATTTATAAAGAATAAAAATTTAAAATTTTTATATATTCTTTAAATATTTTTATTTTATATCCATTTTAAAATGGGTTAAATATATCAAAATTAATATATTATGTGTTTAATAAAAATATAACAAGAGTGGTCTCTATTGTAGAGAATGAATGATTATAAAATTTGATATATTTTAAAATTATATGTATTTTTAATTATTTAAAAGATATAATTATTTTTAAAAAATCACTTGACCAATGGTATGGATACAAGTGTCACAATACCATTGGTCAAATAAAAGAGACCAAGTGGTCTCAAGGTTGGGCAATGCCAACCATCCCAACCCAACCACCATCTATTTTTTCTTTTCTTTTTTAAATAAATGGTGACGTGGCGGTTGGGTCTCCATGATTAGAATCATGGATGGAGATAGTCTTATAGCCTTGATCACAGGCCAGAAAAGATGAGTTGTGGAAGCACCACCCTTGATTAAATGGACAACCTCAAGGGAATCAACCATGCACAAATGAAGAGCCACCCCCAACTGATTGGCTAGTTGAAGACCATGATACAATGCTAGTAATTCCACTTCAAGAATAGACCTGTTGCCAAGCTTACCACTGCATGCTCCAATGAAATGACCATTAGCCTGACGAATGATAGCACTGAAGCCAGAATGAGGCGGATCATCAGTAACAGCGCCATCCGCATTGAGGACGTGACCTTGGACCTCATCATCCATCCATTTAACCTCTCTCACCTCCTTAATTTGCTGGTTATGCGTCACACATTCCTCCATGCTTCTACATAATATAGCAGCCTGACTGATAATTCGATCCGGAGCAATGACTACTCCAGTAAATAATCTTTTATTGCGCTCACACCATATTGTCCAAAGTGAAGCCAGGAAGCGGGAACCCCATATTTTATATGCCCACTGCAACCAGTGGCGACAATCTTCCACATTAACCTCCTGAATATTATCTAGGTGAAGAAATCCTGCTTTTCCCCTGACAAACTTGCACCAACAGCACAAGAACAAAGCATGACGCCAATCATCCTCATGCTCTCCACATATTGAACAAAGCGGGGAAGTCACAAGGTGCCGTTGATAGTGTAGAACATTACATGGCAATGCACCATGTCCAAGCATCCAAAGAAGAACTCCCACCTTTTATGGGATACTATTTTGCCACATCCACTGCCACCCGCACATCCACTGCCACCCGCACACATCCTTATCCAGGGGAACAAGGGTACGATAGCCTGACTTCACCGTATAAGCATCCTTCACATCTCCCTGCCAATGCAGAATATCGGGCGAACCTTCCAGAAACAAAGGGACAGGGACCGTGCTCAGGGAATCACGAATGGCTTCAGACGGCCATGAGTAAAGTGTATCTCGCTGCCACATACCATGCTTCCCGGCATCCTTAATCTTTAGATCAATGTCATTAAAGTGCACAAAAGGCACCTTATCCGCCAAACAAGCACCTCCAAGCCATGGAACGTACCTGAAAGAGCTACTTCCATCTCCTATACGAATGCCATAAGTACCCCGAAATGGGTCGGACACTTTACATAGCATCTTCCATACTTTAGTTGCCCTATAGTGCGGTCTAGGGAAGGTCCCTTCAACAAGGGAATACCCCTAAGAACTTGCACCCACAGCTTCCTCGGATTCACGACAATGTCCCATAACCTCTTGCCCAACATGGCATAATTCATATGACGACACTCTTGGAGGCTCAGTCCTCCCATGCAACGAGGGAGTGTTACTTTATCCCAACGGATTAAGTGTAAGCCACGTCCTTCACCACCTTTCCATATTCACTCCCTCACCAATCTGTCAATTTTTTGGCAAACACTAACAGGTAGGAGATGAATTTGCATGACATAGACAGCCATCGAGGCCAACACAACACGAGCAAGAGTGAAACGACCGGCTTTTATTGAGTAAAAGCCCAGACCAAGAACTCAATTTATCTTCAATCTTTTTCACGACGGAGTCAAAATGAGCACATTTCATTCTTCCATGGATGATTGGGAAGCCAAGATACCGACCTAGTTCACTTCCCACTGAAACGCCTAAATATTGCTCCAGCCAAGCAACCTCTCCAGGCAACGCTCCAGCATGGCAGACAACACTTAGCTTCTCCATATTCATCAGGAGACCAGACCTGGAGCCAAAACGATGTAAAACATCCGCCATAGTTTTTATGCTTCCTTCATCAAGTGCTGAGCAGAAGATCAGGTCGTCAGCGAACATAAGGTGAGAGATCCCTATATCCTCCTTGTGCACAGCCACTGGCTTCCAATGACCACTCTGAACAACCTCAAGTATCGTCCTAGAAAGTTTTTCCATGACGATCACAAATAAATACGGAGATAGAGGGTCTCCTTGTCGCAAACCCCTCCCGGCCTTAATGTTTCCTATGGGACTACCGTTCCAAAGGATAGAAAAACTAGCCGAGGATGTGCACTCCATAATCAACTCCCGACAACCCCTTAGTAGGTCGAGTTCAGACAAGCAGATATCAAGAAAGTCCCATCGGACCGTATCAAATGCTTTAGCAAGATCTATCTTAACAATCGTCCGTCTACATCCTGCACGAGGACTTTCCAACGAGGCGATCATTTCTTGTAACAGGATCCCATTGTCGGCCGTCCCCCGCCCGGGCAGAACCGCCGACTGATGAGGACTAATAATTTCACATAAAATAGGCTGAAGACGAGCAACCAATATGTTAGTAATCAATTGATATGTAACATTGCACAGGGTCAAGGGACAAAACTGCTTCAGAGTATGCGGTTCCTCAACCTTAGGCAAAAGACACATAAAAGCATAAGCAATCCCGACAGGTAACTTGTGTGTAAGAAATACCAACCTGACCATACTAATAACATCCACCCTTAGTGACATCCAGTATTCTTTGAAGAAAGATGCCGAAAATCCATTCGGCCCTGAAGCCGACAATGATCGCATTGACTTAATCGCAACCTCTACTTCCTTATCATTTAAATCCCTAGCTAAGTTACAACGTTGGCTGTCTAACAAAGCCTCCAGTCGCGGCAAGTCTGCACCCATAGGATGAAAAGGCTGATTGGCAGACATAGCCGTGTAGTAAGTGATAGCATGCTGCTATAAACGGTCCTGGTTATCTTCCCAAGTTCCATCCTCCAATTGAAGACCATGTATTTTACCTCTACTGCGTTGAAACTTTGTTTTCGCATGAAAAAATCTAGAGTTCCGATCCCCCACCTTGATCCAATGATCTCTAGATTTCTGTCTCCACAATAATTCTTCCTGAGTTAACACAAGTTCCAACTCTACTTTAAGCTCAGCATATAATCTCCATAGCCAGGCCGAGTCCACCCAAATCAAATGCTTCTCCACCCAAGCAATACGATTCTTTAATTTCCTCTTTCGATTTCGAATATTACCAAACTTCTCTTTATTGAATTCCATAGATTTAATTTTTATGGCCTCCAGACTCTTATTAAGATCTCCCTCACCATGAATTATGCCTGCGAGACCACCTCCCTGTAGGAAGCATGCGTCTTCCATATCTCTTCCCATCGAAAAGGCCTGGTTGGGTGTATCAAAGAACTAGTGCCGCAGACAAGTTTAAGCGGACAATGATCCGAACCCAATCGCGGGAGATGAAGAATTCTACCCTCCCCAAACATATCCAACCAATCAATATTTGACATAGCTCTGTCAAGTCTTTTACTAACACGGCGCCCATCTCCGGCCATGCGCGTCCACGTGAATTCCCGGCCAACAATATTAACTCCAACAATGTTGCAATCATCAAAAACCTATCGTAACTCCATGGCGCGAGCAGGCAAAAACGCCCCCCCTCCCTCCCCCTCCCCCGGGACCTCATTCTCGTCAGCTATTTCATTCCAATCTCCCATGATGATCCGAGGACCATCCAGCATACCACATAATAATTTCAATTCCCCCCAATTATCCCGTCTTCGATGATAGTTAGGGTCGGCATATAATACCGTAAGATTCCATCGGGACGAGCCATGAGCAAGTTCCAATGTGATCATTCTACTACGCCAATCCCTTACAGTAACATGGCAGGCTACTCTCCGAGATTGAAGAACCCACAAACCACCACCCATACCTTCGGCCTCTTGTATAACCACCGGAGTATAGCCCCACCGTGCAAAAAAACCCCGCAACCGATCAAAGGGACCATGAGGCTCAAGGATACCTATAATATCCAGTCTATGATCACGTAACAACTCCCCCGTGCGACTCATAGCACCACACACATTCCAAGTAATAACTGTATAGTCACGGAACATTGTAACCATGGAAAAAGAAAACCCTAACTACTATTGAGTCAGATAGAGAGACTCATTGTTGAATGTTGACATCATTGTTCTCATCAACATACTCTTCCTCATCCGACTTGCAACTCTTGCCAATACCCTCTCCATGCACCTCCACCTGTTCTTCTTCCATAAACTCCACACCATCGGAGTCAACTACCGACTCTTCCCCCACGTCACTACCAGCCCCACTTCGACATGAATTACTCCGAGCCAGCTTCTCCACCCGCTGTCGCTTATGTCGATGAGAAGGAGAAGTGCCGGCCAACACTACCGTGCCCGCCATCAGCCCCATTGCCTGACCTTGTTCCGCAATTGTTTCCTTCCCTTTCACCGGAGGCACATACACTTGTAGATGTCTATCCACTGCTCCCTCATGAGCCTCAACAGCAGCCTCCTTCACTGGTATGGGAGGTGACCGCTCTCTCTCCACATAGTGGTTACGAGGTTTACGAGTATTCTTGTTTTTACGTCTCACCACCGTCATCCACTCCCCATATGCCGGCTCATCCACAAACTCCTGCCCCTCCTTAGTGCCTATCGCGACTGAGGCCGCCTCCCTCATACCCTGGTCACCCCCAGTTCCAACTTCTTCCACGCTCCTGGCCGTGTTAGGCGCAGTCTGAAAGTGCCTATCTCCCTCGTCCTCATGTCCCTCATGAGCCGGATCCTTACGTACAACCTCCATGGAATTCCTCGCAATGTGACCATAGTGACCGCACGAAGAGCATATTAAGTGTAGTCCTTCATAAGACACCATAATCCACTTCCCATTCACCATCATCTTGCCCACCACCGGCTTTTCAAGGTCGAGAGCAATGCACACCCTAGCAAACATCCCTATCGAGGTCAATCTAGTATAATAATCAAACTTGAACACTTCTCCCAACCCCGACGCCACAGCCCTCAAAATATCCTCTCTGAATCTATGCATGGCAATCCACTCAACCGCACCCATACCAATGTCTTATTAACCTGTGTCGTGGCCGGATCAAAATCCCTAGTCCATGGCATCACTGCCAAGTAGTGCCATGGATCCCTTGGTTACTACTTGCAAGAACAAGAGGGAAAGGAAAGGATAGGGAAGCAAACCACAACAAGAACCGAAAGGGGAAGCAACCAAGGTGTTTAGAACCGTGACCTCATCCCAATACTCCAAGCTCAAGCCTTGGTTTAATAATCACAAGGATGCTTCAAGTCCAAAGTGATGAATGTTTCCCAACAAGCATTCAAAGGTGTTTGTGAGAGTGTGTGTAAACTCACAAGGTGATCTTTTGAGAGAAATATCAAGTAGATTTCATTCAAGGCAAAAGATGAGTCTTACAAATGATGGGGGAGGCATATATATAGTGCAAAAGCCCCTAGGAACACTTACAAAGGAAGAAAAATGAAAAAGGGACGAAAATAAGGCCTTGGGCGCTAAACTGGCGACTTGGGCGCCAAACAGGACTTTGTCCCTATGCATGGCATGGCGACAGAGCATAGGGACAAAGCAGTTTTGTCTCCAAGCATGGCTTTGTCTCCAAGCAGTGCATAGGGACAAAGCAGTTTTGTCTCCAAGCATGGCTTTGTCTCCAAGCAGTGCATAGGGACAAAGCAATTTTGTCTCCAAGCATGGCTTTGTCTCCAAGCAGTGCATAGGGACAAAGCATAGGGACAAAGCCTTCTCCCAAAATTTGAAGTCATACTATTACATTAATTTCTCATATTATCCGACCATCTTCCGACTTTGACCAAAATTTGTCCGGCGACCGGCGGTGGTTCCGGCCGACCTCCGGCGAACTTCCGGTCAATTTTCCGGCGAGCTCCGTTTGACCTTCCGGCGATGCTCCGGTGCTCCGGCGGCTTCTCC